>ML379830.1:0-19055 GCA_005239525.1 Nicotiana knightiana | reverse complement strand
ATGGTAATGGTGCAAATTAAGTGAGAGAATGTGATAAAGATTATGAAATGAGCTTAGACTCAAATTTTTAAAAAATGGTTTCGAAAATAGAAATGCCTGAAAGCTTTTGTACCCATTTCATACCCATAAGTGGCTATTTAACTAATGCGTTGCTTTATTAATATATCCAGTGTGACTCGAGTTCTTACATACTCAGGTGTTGAAATTGTACATTGTCATTTCTGGGAAAGAGTATCACAAGAGTAAATGGTGTATTGATTGTTTATGATTTTGATATATGTTTCTATTGATGGTTGGTATGCCTCATTATTTTGGAGGAAACCTTTTGTGTTTGAAGTTTCCATTACTAATGAATTTGAGGTATATGATTGCTGAAATATTCTATAAGTTGATATTTGATGGTGATCTTTGAAATTGAAAGAAATGAAAGTGTTGAATATGAAATACGGCCAAGCGCCAAGAATGACATAATAATTGGGGCCACTCGTGCCAATGTTGTGAAAAGATGGGAATGAAATATGAAATTGTGAATATGGTTGATATCTCAAATTAGATGGCTTAGCCGATCGGGCCGAGATTGAACTCCGTGTATACGATGGTATTGTGGATGAAATTATGAATATGGTTGATGTCTCAAATGAGTTGGCTTAGCCAATCGGACTTCGTGTAATAACAAGGTTGTATTGTGGATGAAATTGTGAATATGGTTGATGTCTCAAATGAGATGGCTTAGTTGATCGGGCCGAGATCGGACTCCGTGTAGTAACACGGTAGTATTGTGGATGAAATTGTGAATATGATTGATGTCTCAATGAGATGGATTAGCCGACCGGGCTGAGATCGAACTCCGTGTAAGAACACGGTGGTATTGTGGATTGTGGCATATTGGCACTAAAAACCACCCAACCTAATAATGTGGAAATTGACTTGAAAATCTATGTGGTCCTTAAATTTATGTTTTAAGTTTGCATTTTTGACTGTTTCCCCTTGTATTATTATTCATTCTATTGAGATAGTGTTTTGGTTTCACATACTAGTACTATTTGACAGTACTAACGTCTCTTTTGTCGGGGGTTCTGCATCTTTAATGGATGCAGGTGGTTCCATAGCAAGTGACAGTGATCAGTGATAGCGGTACACTCTCTTCAGGTGACTTGGTGAACCCCACTTCATTTCGGGGTCATATATCTCTTATTTATCATGTACTTTGTGTTTTAAGATATAGCCAGAGCCTTGTTGTTGGCGTTTCCATATTACTCTTAAGTTGTACTTAGAGGCTCCGTAGACAAGTTGTGGGTGCTGGTTGATGTTGGGAGTCAAAACTAGAAATGTTGGTATATCAAACATAATTTTCATTAAATCTATAAACTTGCAATATTTTGGAAATTATGAATGAAGCTACTAACGAAAATGAAATGGAAGTCGGCAATGAAAACTACTTAGTGTTTGATTAATGGAGTACATCTCCTCCTTATTTATGGATGAGTTTGTGTAGAAGGAAATTTAACACACTTGCTCGGCTGGGTCTACTCAGTTGAGCATCGGCCGTGCTCCCTGAGTTTGAGGCGTGACACAAGCAAATAGACAAGGCCCCCCGCCTCATGACAATGTTCTCGTTCCTCCCCCATCTCCACCAAGAGCAGCTCCACACCGGGTGTTGCCAAGAAGGATATGCAATTGCCATAGTCCCGCCCCACATTAGGGCTAGCAACTTCCAAATCACAAATTTTATGCTCACGTTGCTAGAGAAACATGGATTTTTCATCGGGGCTCCGAGTCAAAACACATACAAACATTTGAAGGGGTTTGTGGACACTCGCTGGGGGAGTAAATAGGCCAACGTCTCTGAGTATTCTCTCTACGGGGGAAAGTCTTGGATTGGTTAGAAAGATTTCCAAACCATTCCATCCGTACATGGGATGAACTGGCAGAGAAATTTATCTCCAAGTTCTTTTCTCCCGGGAATATGGCTACTCTTAGAGACGAGATTCTAGCATTCAAGCAAGAACCCAATGAGCCTTTTCATGAGATATGGGAGAGGTACTGTACTATGGTGAAAGAGTGCCCAAACAATGATATGACGGAGGCTATGATTCAACAAGATTTCTATAAGAGGGCACTACCAAGTGACACGGTGGTGAACCCGAAGGGTGGGAACAACACGGGACATGCCATGGCCGTGACTACAAGGAGTGGAAAAGCTGGGTATGCAACCACTTCAAGTCAAAGAAAAATTATGGATGATGAACAAGTGATTCAAGAAGATGAGATTCCAAACAATGTGGTGCAAGTAAATGACGAAGTGAGAATTGATATCAATGAAAATGTGGAGGAGACTCAAGAAGAAGTGAACCCTTATAGGGAACACGTTGTAGACATACCGGAACAAGTAGTGCCAAAGGATAAGGCACCAATTTCAAGGCCTCTTCCTCCATACTCTCAAAGGCTTGCCAAGAAAAATGGCGAGAACCAATTCAAAAAGTTCACTGATATGATGAAAAGCCTATCTATTAATGTGCCATTGGTTGAGGCTTTGGAGAAAATGCCCGGTTATGCAAAGTTCATGAAGGATTTAGTGACAAAGAAGAGGTCGATGAATTGTGAGACTATAAAGATGACACATCAAGTGAGTGCAGTTGTGCACTCAATGGCTCCTAAATTGGAAGATCCCAACGCTTTCACAATCCCTTGTACCATTGGAAGCGTCAACTTTTCCAGAGCTCTTGGTGATCTAGGGGCGAGTATCAACTTTATGCCCTAATCGGTTTTCAAAACTTTGGAGATTGGGCAACCAAGACCCACTTCTATGAGGCTACGAATGGAGGATCGTACTATGAAGAGACCATTGAGTATTATTGATGATGTGTTGGTTCATGTTGATAAGTTCATCCTCCCGGCGGACTTTGTGATTCTTGATTGTGAAATGGACTATGAGGTGCGTATTTTGGCTAGACCTTTCCTTGCTATGGGGAAGGGTCTTGTTGATGTGGAAGCCGGTGAGCTCACTTTTTGGGTGGGTGATGAAAAGGTTGTTTTCCATGTGTGCAAATCTATAAGGCAACTGAATAGCAATGAAGTTTGTTCGTTCGTGGATTTGGTGACCGATGTGACTATTGATGATACTAGTGTCATGATGAATGTGGATGATACTTTGGAGGCCGTTTTGCTTAACCTTGATGATGATGATGAGAAGGATGGCTATGTGGAATGTGTGAATGCATTTCAAGGAATTCGGTCTTACACTTATGAATCCCGCAAATTGTCCTTGGATCTTGAAAACTGGAAGACTCCTCTAACAAAGCCCTCAATCGAGGAGCCTCCCGTTTTGGAATTAAAGTCATTTCCTCCACATCTCAAGTATGAATTCCTTGGCCTTGTTATACTTTATCGGTTATTATTTCCACTTGTTTGACTAA
The DNA here is from genome assembly GCA_005239525.1 of Nicotiana knightiana. Taxonomy (NCBI): domain Eukaryota; kingdom Viridiplantae; phylum Streptophyta; class Magnoliopsida; order Solanales; family Solanaceae; genus Nicotiana; species Nicotiana knightiana. Next base: position 15,639 of record ML379830.1, on the reverse strand, counting down.
CGTGCAGGTAGACTTTACGTTGGCGGTGCTACAAAAGAGGAAGAAAGCTATCGGGTGGACATTTGCAGATATTCGGGGTATAAGACCTACCTTTTGCATGCACAAGATTATTTTGGAGGAGAATTCCAAACCCTCCATTGAACATCAAAGACAGCTAAATGAAGCAGTACAAGAGGTGGTTAAAAAGGAGATCATAAAGTTGTTGGATACCGGGGTTGTTTACCCCATTTCCGATAGTTCGTGGACCTCACCGGTGCAATGTGTCCGAGCTTCAATACTCGGTATTTATGGACTAGTGCCATACAAGGTACTACATGACCATGATAGTAAGGTGTATAAGGTATGTTAAAAGTGAGTAGTATTTTAAGTAATTTGAGATAATTATTAATTATATGGGTAATTGATTAATTATTAGGCAATGTGAGATTGCCTAGTTAATTAAGGAATTATTGGATAATTAATTAAAGAGTTGGATAAGATTTACCCCCCCCCCCCCAACGTGGCAAGCATCTCTTTCCCATTTAATGACTATTAATAAAAGTTGAAAGGTGTCACACTTTAAGAAAGAAATGTGACACCAAGCAACCGCTTATTGACGAAACAAACATGAGCTCTGTTCGGCTCAACATCCTGTCAAGAATTATTCAATAAGAATTATTTCTTCTCTGCTTTATTTTTATTATATTATTTGTCATTGAATTTATTTTCCACTTCTCTATCACGTTGTATTAACAAAAATTATATCTTTCGAATTGAATCGGTTGCTTGTGGCCCGTCACATAAAATTATTACTTTGACCTTGAAAACTATTTTTTGGGTTAAACAGGGTGTTTAGTTTTTTATTATTTTGTTTTTTTAGTTGTTAGGTGTTTTTGGGCGATGAGCTGAAATAGGAAAAGCATCCCTTAGTGTTGTTACACCCGAACACAAAAGACCCTAGAATGTGACGCTTAGGCTCAGTTGTTGATTCTTGTGGAGTTCCTTAAATTTGTATGTTGTAACTAACTTGAAAAATCGGTGAGAGTGTCTTGATAAACCAATTTGGAGTGAGTTATGTGCCATATGTGTGTAAGGTATATTGCATTGTATTCTATGCCTAGAACTTGCCATGTATGTTTGCAAAGACAAATAGTAGCTTCGTTCAGTTTTAGAAGTGATATAGGCATTCTTTGTTAAGCCAGATATAAAGTATACCCACCTGATTGTAATCTATCATAGTTAACCCCTTTGAGCTTATAAGCATGTTTCTTTGGCAACCACAGTACAAACCTTACCCAATTGTTTGAATGACCATCTGTTTGAACCCTTTACCTCTCATGAGCACTTGCTTTGTTAGAGAACATATAAAAGTCAAAGTGTGGGGTGGTGGTTTGGTTTTTGAGTGGAATCAAATAAATAGAAAGAAAGGTGCAAAGTTTTGAAAAAAACGAAAGAATAAGCGCCACTTGAAAAAAAAGAGAAAAGGACAATGAATAAATGCAGTCCTTGATAAGTGGTATAGTGATATAATTGCACCTAAGTAAATTTGGGGGTAATATAAAGAAAAGTGTGGTGAAATGTCTGGCCTGGCATAAATATGGTCTGAAAGATAAAGTAAATGTATTAAAAGTGCTTAGGGAGGTTAGTCACTATATCTAAATATATCCTACCCGTCCCTTAGCCTACATTACAACCAAATGAAGAGCTAATTGATCTTAGACTGAATGAGCTCGATTAGTAGAGTATTACACTACGGGAAAGCCTATGGTGCATCTTTGTGGCATATGAATGTTCTTTCCGAGAGTGAGTGAATTCTTTCTCTTTGAGTTACTACTTGTTCTTAATATTATTCTTGTGGAACTACTCTCGTGTGTGATGTGAGGGCACTTGATTCATGACGGTAAGGTTCTGTGTAGAGTACTTTGAGGAAGTAAGAATATTGCATGGCATGTGAGAGTTGACTTTTGAGCCATGGATGTTACATTGCTAGGTATAACTCTTGTAATATGTTCGTGGTGTGACACATTAGGGAAATACTTGATGAAAGGACCTTTGTAGAGTAGGGTAGATTGCTCGAGGACTAGCAATGATTTAAGTGCGGGGTGTTGATAATAGGCTAAATTCATGTAGTTTAGCGTATATTTATACTCCAACTTAATGATGCTTCACTGTCTTAGGAATGTTATGATCTTAAAATGGCTCTAATTGTGGATTTTATGTTTCGCAGAAGCAAAGTGTGCTTATGAGGACCTAGGATGGTGTTTGGAGCCAAATTGAAGGAGAAAGGCCCCTTGGAGTTTCTAGCGTGTGAAAAGAAGGAAGAAAATCGCTAAGGCAGACTACTAGTCCACTAGCGCGGCCGCTCTAGTCCAGGTGTTTGAGGTAGAATGAAGTCCCATTAGCACAGCCTTAGTGTGCCCAGTAGTGCGACCGCGCTAGCCCGCGATCAGAGGCAGTACACTTAGCCAGTAGCGCGGTCGCGCTAGTCTAGTTCGCACACGTAATTTTCAGGGGTAAAATTGGAAGCTTGGGACAATTCCACTTAACCTATATAAGGTTCAACTCGCCCAAAAGAGAGGATTATCAAGGTTTAAAGTATTGTTCAAGGAAAGCAAAGGCAAGAGGCAAGATGCAAGGAGGACAATTGGGCATCAAATCTCATCTTTCTTCCTTGTGTTTTTACCATTATTCATGAATTCTTCTATTGTTGTTTTTAGCACAATTATGAGTAGCTAACTTATTTAGTCTAAGGTTTTGGTGGAACCTGTTGAGGATGAATATCTTGTTATATTAATATAGTTTGCTTGGTTTTAATCTCTATTTGCTCAACTAAGTTCTTGTTGTAGTTAATTGAAGGGCCCTCAATTAGCTGTGCCTATTTAGTGTGTATACTCAGGAGAGAGTACATATTTAGGTAGTTGTTGAACAACACCACTCCCAAAGTATAGGAGGGATCCATAATCGAGGGTTTAAAGTTTGTATTAGGGATAACGATACCTTGGGTGCAATCTAAAGTGAGCTATAATAAAATATAGCTAGCGTAACTTGGGAGAGTGCGTCTAGTAAATTGTCGTAATTACTCGGGAGAGATTTATGGTAACAAGAGTGCTCATGATTGATAGAGGTAATTAGGCCAAACTATATGAAATATACAAGAAGGGATTCCATCAACAGGGGAAACCATAACCTTAGATCTATCTCGCATTTGTTTACAACCCAGCAATAGTTATATTCTAGTTTAATTAATTGCATTCAGTTTTAGTTAGGAGAAACACCAACAATTGATTACGAAGAATCTTTGGGAAGTTGATTACGAAGAATCAAGTGAGTCTAACAATGATAATTGATAGGTTAATTCCCTGTGGGATTCGACTCTGGGAGAAATACTCAAATTATATTTGCAACGTCCGCTTAGTCTTTTTATAAGACATAGTTGGGCGTGATCAGATACCATGAAGCTGAGAAACTTGCCAGAGCCGACTCCCGAAGCATAGAAACATGAAATACTGGTTGCACACTCGATAAGCTAGGCGGCAAAGTGAGCTCATAAGCCACCTCCCCAATCCTCCAAAGCACCTCAAACGACCCAATAAACAAATGAATCAACTTGCCCTTCTTTCCAAATCTCATAACACCTTTCATAGGTGAAACCTTCAGCAATACCTTCTCCCCAACCATGTAAGACACATCACAGACCTTTCTGTCAGCATAACTCTTCCATCTCGACTGCGTCGTGCGAAGCCGCTCATGAATCAATTTTACCTTGTCCAATGAATCCTGAACCAAGTCTGTACCCAAAAGCGCAGCCTCACTCGACTCAAACCAACCCACTAGAGATCTACACCGCCTCCCATATAAGGCCTCATACGGAACCATCTGAATACTCGACCGATAACTGTTGTTATAAGCAAACTCCGCGAGTGGCAGAAATTGGTCCCATGAACCCCTAAATTTAATGACACAAGCGCGTAGCATGTCCTCCAATATCTGAATAGTGCGCTCGGAACGTTTTTCCGTATGAGGGTGAAAAGTTGTGCTCAACTCAACCTGAGTACCCAACTCTCGCTGCACGGCCTTTCAAAACTGCAATGTAAACTGAGTACCTCTATCTGAAATGATAGAAACTGGGACACCATGCAGGCGAACAATCTCTCGGATATAAATCTCAGCCAACCGCTTTGAAGAATAGGTAGTGCTCACAGGAATGAAGTGCGCGGACTTGGTCAGTCGATCCACAATCACCCAAATAGCATCGAACTTCCTCAAAGTCCGTGGGAGCCTAACTATGAAATCCATGGTGATCCGTTTCCACTTCCACTCTGGAATCTCTATCTGCTGAAGCAAGCCACCCGGTCTCTGATGCTCATATTTCATCTGCTGATAGTTGAGACACCTAGCTACAAACCCAACTATATATTTCTTCATTCTCCTCCACCAATAGTGATGTCTCAAATCCTGATACATCTTCGCGGCACCCGGATGGATGGAATACCGCGAACTATGGGCCTCCTCAAGAATCAACTCCTGTAGCCCATCCACATCGGGCACATATAACCGCCCTGCATCCTCAATACCCCATCATCACCAATAGTCACATATATGGCATCACTGTGCTGAACCCTGTCCTTGAGGACTAGCAAATGAGATCATCATACTGGAGCTCTCTGATGCGATCAAATAAGTAAGACCGAGAAACCACACAAGCTAGACCCGACTGGGCTCTAAAATATCCAATCTCATGAACTGGTTGGCCAAATCCTGAACATCAACTACAAGGGGTCTCTCACCAATATGAAGGAATGCAAGACTACACATACTCACTGCCTTTCTACGCAAGGCATTGGCCACCACATTGGCCTTTTACGAATGGTACAAAATGGTAATATCATAGTCCTTTAGCAGCTCCAACCATCTCCGCTGCTTTAAATTGAGATCCTTTTGCTTGAACAAAGGCTGGAGGCTGCAATGATCAGTAAACACCTCACAAGACACACCATAGAGATATTGCCTCAAAATCTTCAACGCGTGAATAATGGCAGCTAACTCCAAATCATGAACATGATAATTCTTCTCATGGGGATTCAATTGACGCGAAGCATAAGAAATCACTTTACCCTCCTGCATCAACACACACCCAATTCCGACCTGAGAAGCATCACAATATACTGTAGAAGAACCTGAAGATTATGGCAGAACTAACACCGGAGCAGTGGTCAAGGCGGTCTTGAGCTTCTGAAAGCTCGCCTCACACTCATTTGACCACCTGAAAGGATCACCCTTTTGGGTCAATTTGGTCAACAGTGATTCAATAGATGAAAAACCCTGCACGAACCGACGGTAATACCCAGCCAAACCAAGAAAGATCTGAATCTCTGTAGCTAAGAACGGTCTGGGCCAACTCTGAACCGCCTTTATCTTCTTTTAATCAACCTGAATACCCTCACAAGACACCACGTGCCCCAAGAACGCCGCTGAACTGAGCCAAAACTCACACTTGGAGAATTCAGTATAAAGCTTCTCCTCCCCCAGCCGCTGCAATACAACTCTCAAATGATCGGCGTGCTCCTCCTGGCTACGAGAGTACACCAGGATATCATCAATGAATACAATAATGAACGAGTCAAGATAAGGCCAGAACACGATGTTCATCAAATGCATGAACTTTGATGGTGAGTTGGTCAGCCCAAAAGACATCACGAGGAACTCATAATGGCCATAACGGGTCCTGAAAGTTGTCTTAGGAATGACCGAGTCCCTAATCTTCAGCTGATGATAGCCAGACCGTAGATCAATCTTGGAGAATACCCTCGCTCCCTGAAGCTGGTAAAATAGGCCATCAATGCGAGGCAAAGGATACTTGTTCTTGACTGTGACCTTGTTCAATTTCTTGTAATCAATACACATCCTCATGGAACCATCCTTCTTCTTTACAAATAGAACCGGTGCACCCCACGGTGACATACTAGGCCGAATAAACCCCTTATCAAGGAGTTCCTGAAGCTGCCCCTTCAATTCCTTCAACTCCGCCGGTTCCATATGATACAGTGGAATAGAAATGGGTTGAGTGCCCGGCACCAAATATATACCGAAGTCAATATCCCTGTCGGGCGCCATGCTCGGCAGGTCTGCGGGAAATACATCCAGAAAATCTCTCACCACCGGAACTGAATCAATAGTAGGAGTCTCTACACTAACATCCCTCACAAAATCCAAATAGGATAAATAACCCTTCTCAACCATACATTGAGACTTCAAGTATGAAATCACCCGACTAGGTACAGAAACTAAAGAATCGCTCCACTCAACCCTCGACAAACCTCGCATCGCCAATGTCACAATCTTAGCATGACAATCTAGAACAGAATGGCAAGGGGACAACCAATCCATGCCTAATATGATATTAAAATCAACCATACTCAGTAGCAAAAGGTCTACTTGGGTCTCGAGACCCCCTATAGTCACCACAAAAGACTGATATACACGGTCCACAACAATAGTATCGCCCACAAGAGTGGATACATGAACAGATGAAACTAAAGACTCACGGGGCATATCTATAAAATGATAGAAATATGAGGAAACATATGAATAAGTGGAACAAGGGTCAAATAATACCGAGGCATCTCGATGGCAAACTGAGAAAATACCTGTAATCATAGCATCTGAAGCAATGGCATCTGCTCTGGCAGGGAGTGCATAGAAATAGGTCTGACCACCACCTGATCGACCTCCCTCTCTAGGGTGACCCCTAGCTCACTAAGCTTCACCCTGAGCTGGCTGGGCGGGCGGTGAAGTAACTGGTGCTAAATTCGAATGCTGACCCCTATGCTGCTGAGCTGGGCCTTCTACTAGGCGGGGACACTGCCTCCTGATATGAAAAAATTCTCCACACTCGTAGAAACTCCTCGGTGCTAGCAGTGGGGACTCAAGGGAGCCCCGAGCAGCGGAATAACTGGTAGAAGAACCTGGCATAGAGAAGCCCTGAACTGACGGAGAAGGGGATGAACTCTAGGCTAGGAGGGCACTGAGTGATGGATGGCCCTGCTAGTGACTGTGGGAACCATGGCCAGATAATGCACCACGGTGGAATGGGCAAGCTAATTGAGCATGCCTTAATAGACGACCTCTATCGTGCTGGAACTGACCCCCATGAGGAGCACCACTGAATCCACTCTGTCCCTGATGCCTCTTGTCCTCCCTCTCAATCCTCTCCTGACCGCGAACCATCTCAATCTATCGAGCAATGTCAACAACCTCATCAAAAGTAGCACCAGATACACTCTCTCTCTCTCTGGTCAATAGGAGACGCAGCTGAAAAGTGAGGCCATCTATAAACCTTCTGATCCTCTCCTTGTATGTGGGAACCGACCAGATAGCATGACAGGCCAACTCCAAGAATCGCATCTCATACTGCATCACAGACATATCACCCTGACGAAGTTGCTCAAACTGCCTGCACATCTCCTCTCTACAGGACTAAGGTACGAACTTCTTCAGAAAGATGACAGAGAACTACTTCCAAGTAAGGGGTGCTGAGCCGACCGGCCTACGTCTCTCGTAAGCCTCCCACCAACTGAATGTAGCCCCAGAGAACTGAAAGGTAGTGAATGAGACCCCCACTGGTCTCCAGAATGCCTGTTGTACGGAGTATCCTCTGACATTTATCCAAGAAACCCTGAGCATCCTCAGCCTCTGCACCACTGAAAGATGGAGGCTGAAGTCTCCCAAACCTCTCCAATCTACGCTGCTCATCCTCAGGCATAGCAGGAACCACATAATCCTGAGCAGCTGCAACCGGTTGGGCTGGTGGTGCCACTAGTGTCTGGAATCCCTGAACAACCTGCTCGGGTGTGCGGGCGGCAGGAGTCTGAGTGCCTCTCCCGGCCTGGGAAGTGGCTGCGGCCGTCGAAATAGAGACCACCTGAGCAAGGCCGGTACATAATGGCAGAATCTGAGCTAAGGCCTCCTGAAGTCCAGGAATCATGATGGGCACATGTGGTGCTTGAGCTGGTCCTGCCAAAGCATCCATAACTGGGACCTGATCCTGATCTGGGGAAACTGGTGGGTCTGCAAGTACTACCAGAGTTGCTGCGCGGGCTACACCTATATCCATACCACGGCCTCTACCGCGGCCTCGTCCTATTGCGGCCCTAACTGGTGGCACTGGTGGTTGTCCGTCCTTCCCGGTAGCGCATGTCCTCACCATCTGTGAGAGAGTAGAACAACAGAATTTTAGTTACTAGTATCAACAGATTCGCACGATAAGAATTCAAGAATGTGGAATTTCCTAAAGGTTCCGCAGCCTCTCGAAGATAAGTACAGACGTCTCCGCAACGATTCGCAAGACTCTACTAAACCCACTCATGACTCTTGAGACCCATGTAACCTAGGCTCTGATACCAACTTGTCACGACCCAAATCTAAACCCTGTCGTGATGGCGCCTATCAATGGTACTAGGCAAGCCGATTTTCTCAAAATACACCAGACATCACATATGAAGGTAATTTAAAACTTTCCATATCAGAAATTTTCATAAAATCCAAGGTAAAATATAAAATGGAATCAAAGTAAGGATAACTAGCCCCAAACATCCGGGTGTCACCAAGCTATGAGCGTCTAAGTACCAAAAACTAATACAACCAATATCTAAGTATCAATACAAAGTAGAAGAAGTATTGAAGGAGGAACAAGGACCTGCGGAGGCTGAGAGCTACCTCGTAGTCTCCGGAGCTCGATCACGTCCCAACTCAACAGTCTCTACGCTCAAACACACCTGGATCTACACATGAAGTGCAAGGTGTAGCATGAGTACAACCGACTCAGAAAGTAACAGTAATAACTAAGGAACTGAGAAGTAGAAAAGAAGTGCATTTGATAATTTCCACAGTCTAAGAGTAAACATGAGTAATGCCAATAATATGAACCAAATCAGTTACATATTTGCAAGATCAAATAAAACCAATATCAGCTAAATGCAGCAACCAAAAGGAACAGATGTAACCTTATAGGGTACCGTCACCCAAGCTCTCAACAGCTCAACACTAGGCTCTCAACCCTCAATACATGCTCAATAGGTACCTGCGCTCACTGGGGGTGTTCATACTCCGGCGGTGCTCCTTTAGCCCAAGCACTATATCGCTACGACATGCAGTCCGATCCAATAAATAAACAGCCATAAAGGCTCGTTGCGGCGTGCAACCCGATCCAAAATACATAATTAGCCCAAAGGCTTGTTGCGGCGGGCAACCCGATCCAAAATGCATAATCAGCCCAAAGGCACGTTGCGGTGTGCAACCCGATCCACATACACTCATATAACTCACAGCTCGGCACTCAGGCCCTATCTCAGTCACTAACCTCACCAGTCTCTCGGGCTCTCAGAAAGTGTACAATTTAGCCCTAACAGAGATAATGACATGTATCAATGATAAAAAGGAAAGAGACAGAGGTAAAAATATGCAAGTAGTATCATGACTGGGAACAAACAGCAATTAGTAGTCAATTTAGCAAGTACACAACCCCACGGGTCTCGACAATAATATCATATGGCCTAAACATGATTTCTATCATGACGTGCAGTAAACTTTCCATAAAAGAACAAAGATAACATGTAGCAAATAGTAGGCTATTTGATTCTACAGTCTCACGGGATGGAGTAAGTCACAATCCTTATGGTGCACGCCCACACGCCCGTCACATAGCATGTGCGTCACCTCAAAAATTTCACATTATACCAAGCACTAGGTTTCATACCCTCAAGACCAGATTTTAAAACTATTACTTACCTCAATCTGAGAAAAATCCTACTCCGCGATGCCCTTGCCTCTCGAATCGGCCTCTAAACGTTTCGAATCTAGCCACAAGCAGTACAATACCCTTAATATACGTTTGGGGAATCAATCCCACATGAAAAACTACTAAATTATAGTCAAAACCCGAAATCGGCCCAAACCTGGTCCCCAACCCCACGTCTCGGAATCCAAAAAAAATCACAAAACTCGAAAGCTCATTTACTCATGAGTCTAACCATACCAATTTCGTTAAAGTCCGACATCATTTGCTCCCTCAAATCCCCAAAATCCACTCTCCAAATTTCCAAGCCCTAACCCCCTATTTTCACTCCTAAACCCCACTAATTAGATGAGAAAACTACGAAAATCACCATAGCTAGGAGTATTAGAGCTTAAGTAACTTACCTCTATGAAAACCACTGAATCCCCTCCAAAAATCTCCCTAAAATCTCCAAAACCCGTGTTCAAAATGGTGGAAATGAGCAAACATTTGCGTAGTCTCCTATTTATACTTTCTGCCCAGGCATTTTGCACATGCAGCCCAAAATGCGCACCTGCGGTGCCGCTTCCGCGCAAAAACCTCTGCATCTGCGGAAAATCACTTAAATCCATGGGACCGCTTCTGTGACCAACGACCGCATCTGCGATCATAGCAGGTGCGAAAACTTTCTCGCAACAGCGGAGGCCCCTCGCACCTGCGCTTCTCTGCCCGTATCTGCGACTCTCGCAGGTGCGGGAATGACTTTCCACCTGCGGTTCCTGCCCAAGTCTTCCATGTCCGCATTTGCAGCTCCTCATTTGCTTCTGCGGGCTCGCAACTGCGGTTCCCACTCCGCAGGTGCGGAAACACCAGCAGTAGCAGCTTCAGCTGCATTTTCCGATTCCAAACCCCCTATTAGCCATCTGGAAACACCCCGAGCCCTTAAAGGACCTCAACAAAACATATCAAAAAATCATATATCAACATACAAACTTATTCGAACCTTTGAATCACTCAATAAAACATCAAATCACCAAATTTCCCTCGGATTCAAGCCTAAGAACTTCTAAACTTATAAATTCCGCAAACAACGGCGAAACCTATCAAATCACGTCTGAATGACCTCAAATTTTACACACACGTCAAAAATGACACCACGATCCTACTCCAACTTCCGAAAATTCATTCTGACCCTGATATCAAATTTTTCACTACCGACCAAAATTGCCAAATGTCCAACTTTCGCCAATTCAAGCCTAAGTCTACCTGAAATCAACGGTGATGCAATAGATGAAAATCCCTGCACGAACCGACGGTAATACCCAGCCAAACTAAGAAAGCTCTGAATCTCTGTAGCTGAGGACGGTCTAGGCCAACTCTGAACCGCCTCTATATTCTTCGGCTCAACCTGAATACCCTCACAAGACACCACGTGCCCAAGAACATTACTGAACTGAGCCAAAACTCACACTTGGAGAATTCAACATAAAACTTCTCCTCCCTCAGCCGTTGCAATATAACTCTCAAATGCTCGGCGTGCTCCTCCTGGCTATGAGAGTATACCAGGATATCATCAATGAATACAATAATGAACGAGTCAAGATAAGGCCAGAACACGTTGTTCATCAAATGCATGAACGATGCTGGGGCGTTGGTCAGCCCAAAAGACATCACGAGGAACTCATAATGGCCATAACGGGTCCTGAAAGTTGTCTTAGAAATGTCCGAGTCCCTAATCTTCAGCTGATTATAGCCAGACAGTAGATCAATCTTGGAGAATACCCTTACTCCCTGAAGCTGGTCAAATAGGTCAACAATACGAGGCAAAGGATACTTGTCCTTTACTGTGACCTTGTTCAATTGCTTGTAATCAATACACATCCTAATGGAACCATCCTTTTTCTTTACAAATAGAACCGGTGCACCCCACGGTGACACACTAGGCCGAATAAACCCCTTATCAAGGAGTTCCTGAAGCTGCCCCTTCAATTCCTTCAACCCCGTCGGTGCCATACGATACGGTGGAATTGAAATGGGTTGAGTGCCCGACACCAAATCAATACCAAATTCAATATCCCTGTCTGGCGGCATGCTCGGCAGTTCTGCGGGAAATAAATCCAGAAAATCTCTCACCACCAGAACTAAATAAATAGTAGGGTCTCTACTCTAACATCCCTCACAAAATCCAAATCGGATAAGACGGGGTTCCAGGGGTCTCTGGTGTGTTTCGGATGGGCTACGGTCCATTTTCATTCATTCGTGGACTACTGATATCTGTTATCTGGTTTTCTCCTTCGCGTTCGGGTCTACTCCTCTACGTTCGCAAAGTGTAATCTTGGAGGATGGAATATTTGTTCATCGCGTTCGCGTGAGCACGATCGCGAATGTGAAAGTCAGCTTTCTCCTTCTTCTCGTTCATGTACTCCCTTCCGCGTTCGCGTAGTGATCTGTTGATCAGCCCCATTATTTTCCTTCATCGCGTTCGCATAGTACCTCTCGCAATCGTGAAGGTCTGCCTTCTTCTTCTTCGCGTTTGCATCTCTTCCCTCGCGTTCGTGTAGGCCAATGGTGAGCCGTCATGTTTTTCCTTCTCCGCTTTCACGAGCTTGTTGTTGCGTTCGCGATGACCAAACGGAACAACCTTCACTTTCTTCTTCACAAATGTGATCGTATCTCCGCGTTCGCAATGTATAAATCCCTGGGAAGACAGATAATAATCCCAAATCGAGGGTTAGCCATTTTTATCATTTTGGGAGTTATAGACATCAGCTTTGGGAGGTTTTTTGTGGGTTTTGCAAGAAAATCATCGGGGTAAGTGTTCTCTAGCCGAATCTTACCATACTTCATGAATACATTGCTATTTTCATCATCTAATTAATGAATTATGTTGGGAATTTGGGAAAGAGTTGTGAAACCTTTCACAATGTAAAATCATGATTTGAAGGCCGAATTCGTTTTGGAACTTGATAATTTTTGTATGGTTGAAATCGTATCGGAGTGGGTGTTCCATTTTTATAAGATTTATCGGATTCCGAGGTGCGGGCCCGGGGAGTTGACTTTTTAGAAATTGAATAAAAATCACAGCTTTATTAATTGAAATTGTTTCCTCTTTCATTGTGTGGTGTATTCAAGCCGTCTTGGGCTAGATTGAGATGAGTGGAGATGAATTTCTAAAGGAAAGGAGGAAATTGAGTGTGGAGTTAGCCGAATTGAGGTAAGTGTTTTGCCTAAATTTTGTTGAGGGAATTTTTCCTCCTATTTTCCATTGTTTGCTACATGCGAGGGTGATACATATGTGAGATGACGAGCATATATGTATGTGTCAGGGTTAATCTTGCTCGGGGGTAGATGATGCTATAATTGTGTCTTGTAGAATTATGTAACTTCCATGCTTCATGCCTCACTTGATTTACAGCTATTAAGAACGTAGTATAAAATGTTAGAAATAAAGACCTAGCCTAAGAACTTTATCAAATTGGATAGAATTTTGGGAATACATTGATGTGTCTTGTTTGGTCATCCCTATGCGCGATCACTACTACATTTCTATGGCTGATATTTTGGGATGTTGGATTCTATACCTATGCTGCTAATGAATTGTGAGATTTGTGAAAGTACTTGAATTATATGGCCCTTGAGGGTTCATTGAATCATTGTTGTCTTGTAAAGAAATAATTCATAAATTTTTTGTANATCATGTGAGGAAGAGTGTAAAGCACGATGGGTGATGCCGTTCCATTTTGTGTTCATTACTGTGTGAGGAAGAGTGTAAAGCACGAAGGGTGATGTCTTACCGTTTTATATTCATTATCATGTGAGGAAGAATGTAAATCATGAAGGGTGATGACGTGCCATATTATTGAGAGTTTAAAGCACGAAGATTGATTTTGTGCCATGTTATTGAGAGTAAAATCACGAAGGGTGATGTCGTGCCATTGCATTTATACTTTTATACTTTTGTATCATTGTGAGGTCATGGAACGAAGTGTGTTTCCGTGCAAGTGAGGAAGAGAGACATGTATTATGTTATGATAAGATTTTCTTGTATATATCTTCATGTCTTACCTTGAATTATTACCGTCGTATTTGTGGTTCTTATGTGACTTGTCGTCACTGTTCTGTCCTCATTCTCTATCTAAATCGTTGTTGTGTTGTCTATGCCTTCTATTTGCTTAACTTGTAAACATCATACTTACTTCCTGCTGTTATGATTTCATCCATGTCATATTTGTTTTGCTGTACTTAGGCATGAGTCTTCTCCCATGTTGGTCATTCATGTTCTACTTGTTGCATTAACAAGAACATGCACCCCTATCCCCTCCTCTTATTTGTTACGTCCATCTTCACGCCTTTATCATGCTAGTTAGATGAAATTATAACATTTTCCCTAATTGTGATCATTAATTCTATGCTCCCTGCTTAGTCTGTTACTGATGTTCTTGTGTACATTCCCGTTTATTATTACTGCTTGCATATTCCTTTCCTTGTCATTTCGATTATCGATATTCTATCGTTTGGTTGGTACTGTTTTACGCATACATGGTGAGGATGAGATAAATGCACGAAGAGTGTTGTAGTGCCATTAGATTTGATGTCTTGAGTACTTCGTTTACATTATGAAAGTTTTGAGGTGATTTTTGTGGTTCATGGGCTTTCATTCTAAGGAAGGGGCCGATTAAGATGTTGGAAACTGTTTAATTGTGATTCTTTCTAGTATTCTTTTATTTCTTCGTATAGTCGCATTGTGTACTCTACTTATTATTTTGTTGTATAGTTTTATTGCTAGTTTACATTATAGTGTTTATTACTGAGCATCTTTTAACTAAAAGCCTCGTCACTACTTCGACGAGGTTAGTTAAGATACTTACCAGTACATGGGGTCGGTTGTACTGATACTGTACTTCTGCACACTCTGTGCAGACTATTGGAGCGGAGCTGCTGAATAAGTCGGGGAATGACCCTGGAGATGTTTGTGTATTCTAAATAGGAGCTGTCATTAGTCCTTGATATATTAGACATTTTAATTTGTTCATGTAATGGCTGACAGTCCAAAAAAAGTTATCTACAGTGGACAGGATACAAAAATGGGGAATTACAGTGGACCAGAACTGTGTTTTATGCAACACGAATGCAATAGAGACACTAGAGCATCTATTCTTTGGATGTGATTATTCAAAACATATATGGAGCTCGTTACTACACTAGATATGAGAGAATACACCAATCAGAGGATGGGATGAGGAGGTCAACTGGGCATCCAAGAAAACTAACAACTCTCGAGCAAGAGCAGGTATCACTGGATTTTTAGTTGCAGCAAGTGTGTATCACATATGGGCTGAGAGGAATGCAAGAAGGTTTAGAAACCAGAGCAGATATAGCAGACAGCTGATCAAGAGGATTGTATTTCCGCTACATATATATGTTCAAATAAAGGCAAATGGCATAAAAAACTGGAAGGCATGAATAGTTACCCAGCATAGATTTTAAAAGTTTAATATGTTACCACTAGATATTGATAGTAGTATAGAGAGTTGACTAGATATGAAACAAGTAGAATAGTTATATAGTATACTGAGACTTGAATCATGAGTCCAATGAGTATTTTGTACATATTGATATACTTGATTAAATAAAATTTTGAGTTTAACCAAAAAAAATCTCCCTCACTTTCCCAGTGAAGAGATCCTGGAAAACACAAAAGTCAGGGAAGAATGTTGCAGCACACTGAAGTTCTTTAGTCATTTTTGAAACTGAAAGAAGATTATACTTAAATTGAGGCGCATGAAATACATTATTTATAGTTCTTTTGTCAGAAATAGAACTTGCCTATGTGTGTGTGACTATAGATACATCACCATTGGGTAATAGAACCTTCTTAGGATTGACTG
>ML379827.1:16109-55517 GCA_005239525.1 Nicotiana knightiana | reverse complement strand
GACACTGCTATGGTGTGCTCATACTACACTTCTGCGCATTTTTGTGTGCAGATCCAAGTAATTGTTGTTATTAGCTGTGTGGATCATTGATGAGGAGACTCAAGGTAAACCTGATGCTGTGTTCACAGGCTTCAGAGTCACCTTCCTGTTTTTGTCAAATGTACTTATTATTTCTAGACAGTTGTATTTAGATTCTATTGAAATATGTCGTAGAGCTTATGACTTGTATTTATCGAATTTTGGAAAATTGTAAACTCTGTCAAGATTTCTATATCGAGACTATTATAATTCCTTTATTATTGTTGTTGTTCAGTGGAAAAGTTAAGCTTACCTAGTCCCTAAGATTAGGTGTCATCACGATACCCAACGGAGGGAAATTTGGGTCATGACAGTTGTTGTGGTTATTAGTTGTTGTAGTTATTAATTGTTGTTGTTGGTTATTTGTAGCTAATGTTGGTTATTAGTTGTTGTTAAGGCCTTGTTGTGGTTATTAATTATTGTTGTTGGTTAGTTGTAGCTAATGTTGGTTATTAGTTGTTGTTGAATCCTTGTTAGGTTTTCATTGTTGTTGAATGGCAGCAATGTAAGCTGCCATTATAGGATTGGTTTAAATTGGCAGGTGGTATAACTTAAAAGGATTCAATTATCTCATATCTTCACCATTTGTGTTACCATTTGAGCCAATGCTCCAAAGGATTCAATTATCTCATATATCTTCACCATTTGTGTTACTATTTGAGCCAATGATCCAAAGGATTTTAAATTTCACAATTCCCTTCACATGCTCTTTACAACATATAAAAATCATCAATTAAGTATGGAAGTTACTACAAAATCTGAATATTCGCAATATAAAGACTCACGGTCATGCTAGACACCAATGTATAGATACCTGTCACCATGCCTATACAATGTTCTTGATAATTAACAAGTAGCAAATAACACTCAACTCCTATTCCCTCAAGCTAAGGTTAGACCAAACACTTACCTCGAACCGGCTCAAAATCAACTCGAAACCACACGTTTGCCACGATTATCCGAATCCAAATGACCCAAATCTATTCAAATCAATTTCATATCGTAAATAACATCTCAAGCAATTGATTATACTATTTAATTCAAAGTTACGACGCGAAATTAGGTAAAATGACCAAAATGCCCCTCAGGCCAGCATCTCGGAGTCGGATAAATTTTACATTTTCAGAATCCTCGTACTCTCATGAGTCTAGCCATATAAAAATCTCTTAAATCGGAGTTTAATCACCTACTCAAACCCCAATTTTAGAAAAACCTAAGTTCTACCCAAAACACCCAATTTCACCCATGGAAATATTTGATTTTAAGTTGAAAACATGTTAAATGATGTTAATTATTGAAAGAATTGAGTAAAAACCAACTTAAAAATGATTTGGAAGAAGTCTTGTTCTTGGAAGAATCGCTTAAGAGTGTTTGAGTTTGAGAAAATATGAAAAATAGAGTCAAAATTCGGTTTTTGTGTACTGCAGGCCACTGGTTGGCATGGGAATTGCGAACTGGGTTCACAATTGCGAACCCCCTCTGACATGGGAATTGCGAAGTATAGTTTGCATTTGCGAACACTGAGCAAAAGGAGGGACTTCGCATTTGCGACCAGAAATGTCGCATTTGCGAAGGTCCCATACTCGCATTTGCGAACAACATGGTTGCATTTGCGATCCCTTGCTAGCAAGGGCACCATCGCATTTGCAATGAATAGCTCGCATTTGCAATGCTGGTTTCGCAATTGCGAAGCTTGCAGATCAGTTACACCAGCAAATTCCAAGTTCAAAAATGTATTCTGTGGCCTGTCCAAAACTCACTCGAGCCCTCGGGCCCCAAACCAAATATACACACTACCTCAAAAATATCCTATGAACTTATCCGTGCGCTCAAATCGCCAAAATAACATCATATACATCGAATTAAGTCTCAACATCCATGAATTCTATCAAATTTCATAAAACATCAAATTTTCCATTTTAAGTCTGAAACACGTCAAACGAAATCCGTTTTCAACCAAACTTTACAGAAAGTGCTTAAACTATATATAAAACATGTATCGAGTGCCAGAACCAAAATACATGCTCGATACCATCACTTTCTTATCATACTTCATTTTCAATTTCCTTAAATATTTTCAGAAAACAATTTTACTTAAAAATTCATTCATTGGGTTTGGGACCTCGAAATTCGATTCCGGGCATACGCCCAAGTCCTATATTTTCCTATGGACCCTTTGGGACCGCCAAATCACGGGTCTGGGTCCGGGTCCGGGTCCGTCTACCCAAAATGTTGATTGAAGTCAAATTTATTCATTCTAATATCAAAACTTAGCATTTTTCACAGAATTTCACATTTAAGCTTTCCGGCTACGCGTCTGGGCTGCGCATGAAAATCGAGGCAACCCTTAATGAGGCTTTCCAAGGCCTCGGAAGCACGGAATGGGTAAAAAAACAGGTGATGACCCAAATTCTCCACCTCTAAAACAACCGTTCGTCCTCGAACGGACAGAAGAAGGAAGTAACTGAGTCAGGGAATAGACGAGGATAACGGTTTCGCATATCGGACTCGGACTCCCAGGTCGATGCCTCAGGAGGCTGACCTCTCCACTGAACACAAACACAAGAGAAACTCTTGGATCTCAACTGACGAACCTGTCGGTCTAGAATAGCTACCGGCTCCTCCTCATAAGATAAGCCCTTGTCCAACTGGACAGTGCTGAAATCTAACACGTGTGTTGGATCGCCGTGATACCTCCGAAGCATGGACACATGAAAAACTGGATGTACGGCTGATAATCTAGGCGGCAATGCAAGTCTATAAGCCACCTCTCTCACCCGATCAAGAATCTCAAACAGACCAATGAACCTAGGGCTAAGCTTGCCCTTCTTTCCAAATCTCATCACGCCCCTCATAGGCGACACTCGAAGCAATACTCGCTCACCAACCATGAAAGCCACATCTCGAACCTTGCCATCTGCATAACTCTTTTTCCTGGACTGAGCTGTACGAAGCCTATCTTGAATGATCCTGACCTTGTCCAAGGCCTCCTGAACCAAATCTGTACCCAACAACCGAGCCTCTCCCGGCTCAAACCATCCAATCGGAGATCGACATCGCCTACCATATAAAGCCTCATAAGGAGCCATCTGAATACTCGACTGGTAGCTGTTGTTGTAGGCAAACTCTGCTAAAGGCAGGAAATGATCCCATGATCCTCCAAAGTCAATAACACAAGCTTGGCGCATATCCTCCAAAATATGAATAGTCCACTCGGACTGTCCATCCGTCTGAGGATGAAATGTTGTGCTCAACTCCACATGGGTGCCTAACTCTTGCTGAACTGCTCCCCAGAAATGCGAGGTAAACTGCACTCCCCGGTCCGAAATGATAGAAACCGGCACACCATGAAGGCGAACAATCTCCCGGATATAGATCTCAGCTAACCTCTCGGATGAATAGGAGACTACCATAGGAATGAAATGCGATGACTTGGTCAGCCTATCAACAATGACCCAAACTGCATATAACTTCTTCCGGGTCAACGGAAGTCCAGTAACGAAGTTCATAGTGATCCTCTCCCACTTCCACTCGGGAAGCTCAATCCTCTGAAATAAACCACCAGGCCTCTGATGCTCATACTTAACCTGTTGACAATTCAAACACTGTGCCACATATGCCATAATGTCCTTCTTCATTCTACGCCACCAATAATGCTGCCGCAAATCCTGATACATCTTCGCGGTGCCCGGATGAATAGAGTACCGGTAACTATGGGCCTCCTCTAAAATCAACTCTCGAATCCCATCAACATTGGGCACACAAACTCGCCCCTGCAATCTCAAAACACCATCATCATCATCTAAGGTCACCTGCTTGGCGCCTCCGCGATGCACCGTGTCTCTAAGGACGCACAAATGGGGATCATCAAATTGCCGATCAAAGATACGCTCCAATAATGAAGAACGAGCGACCGTACAAGCCAACGCACGACTAGGCTCAGATATATCCAACCTCACAAATTGATTGGCCAAATCCTGAACATCCAATGCAAGTGCTCTCTGACTGACCGGCATAAAAGCAAGACTGCCCATACTAGCTGACTTCCTACTCAAAGCATCGGCCACCACATTGGCCTTCCCCGGGTGATACAAGATGGTAATATCATAATCCTTCAACAACTCCAACCACCTCCTCTGCCTCAAATTCAACTCCTTTTGCTTGAACAAGTACTGAAGACTCTTATAATTAGTGAACACCTCACACGCCACGCCATACAGATAGTGCCTCCAAATCTTCAATGCCTGGACAATGGATGCCAACTCCAAATCATGCACTGGATATTTCTTCTCATGAATCTTCAACTACCTCGAAGCATAAGCAGTGACCTTTCCATCCTGCATCAACACTGCACCAAGACCAATACGGGAGGCATTGCAATAGACTGTATAAGGCCCTGAACCTATGGGCAAAACCAATACCGGTGTCGTAGTCAGAGCTGTCTTGAGCCTCTGAAAGCTCGCCTCACACTCATCCGACCATCTGAACTGGGCACCCTTCTGGGTTAACCTGGTCATCGAAGCTGCAATAGATGCGAACTCCTCCACGAACCGACGATAGTAGCCTGCCAATCCCAAGAAACTCTGAATCTCTGTAGCTGATGCTGGTCTAGACCAGTTCTTGACTGCCTCAATCTTCTTCGAGTCAACCTGAATACCCTCTGCTGATACGACATGACCCAGGAATGCAACGGAACTCAACCAAAACTCACACTTTGAAAATTTTGCATATAGCTGACTGTCCTTCAGAGTCTGAAGAGCCTCTCTAAGATGGTGCTCGTGCTCCTCCTAGCTACGGGAGTATATCAATATATCATCAATGAAGACTATCACGAACAAGTCCAAATAAGGCCTGAACACTCGGTTCATCCAGTCCATAAAAGTCGCTGGGGCATTTGTCAACCCAANCCCTAATCCTCAACTGATGGTAGCCAGATCTCAAGTCTATCTTTGAAAATACCTTGGCACCCTGAAGCTGATCGAACAAATCATCAATCCTCGGCAGTGGATACTTATTCTTGATTGTAACCTTGTTCAATTGCCGGTAATCAATGCACATCCTCATCGAACCATCCTTTTTCTTCACAAACAATACTGGAGCACCCCAAGGAGAAACGCTGGGCCTAATGAAACCCTTCCCAAGCAAATCCTGCAATTGTTCCTTCAACTCTTTCAACTCTGGTGGGGCCATGTGATATGGCGGAATAGAAATGGGTTGGGTTCCAGGAGCCAGATCAATGCAGAAATCAATGTCCCTGTCGGGTGGCATCCCCGGCAGGTCTGAAAGGAAGACCTCAGGAAACTCACGAACCACGGGTACCGAATCAATAGAGGGAACCTCAACACTAGAATCACGCACATAAGCCAAACAAGCCAAACACCCCTTCTCGACCATACGCCAAGCCTTCACGTATGAAATAACACTACGGGTAGAATGACCAGGAGTCCCTCTCCACTCTAAACATGGCAAATCCGGCAAGGCTAAGGTCACCGTCTTGGCATGGAAATCCAAGATAGCATGATATGGGGATAACCAGTCCATCCACCAATATAACATCAAAGTCGACCATACCTAAAAGCAACAAATCAACACGGGTCTCAAGACCCCCAATCACCACAACACAAGAACGATGGACTTGATGTTCCATGATAGAATCACCCACCGGTGTAGATACATAAACAAGAACACTCAGTGGATCACTAGGCATGACCAGGTATGGTCCAAGATAAGAGGATACATACGAATACGTAGACCCTGGGTCAAATAGCACTGAAGCATCTCTACCACAGACCCGAATAGTACCTGTAATTACTGCAGTTGAAGACTCAACCTATGGCCTGGCTGGAAGAGAATAACATCGGGGACGAGCCCCACCACCCTGAACCACATCTCTGGGACGATCGGCTGCTGTCTGGCCTCCACCTCTGGCGGCCTGAGCTCCACCTCTATGACCTCTACCTCCACCTCTAGCACCTCTACCCCCACCTCTAGCTAGTTGGGCAGGCTGTGGAACACCTGGTGCCTGTACCATGGCACGAGAACCCTGATGCTCGAGGGCAAAATCTGGCAAGGTGACCCGGATCGCCACAAGTGTAACAAGACCTCAACTACTGAGGGAACTGAATCTGACCCTGTCGACCTGAATGACCACCCCGAAAACTCTGATGCGGCGGTGCACTGATGGGAGATGGTGGCGCACTATACGGCTGCTGATCAGAATAGTGCGTCTGATAAGCACGACCACCTGAAGTACCATGGGAAACCTGGAGAGTTGACTGAAAGGGTCTGGGAGGATGACCTCTGCCTGAAGAATCCCTGCCTCCATATGAGGCTCCACTGAAATGACCGAAATGATGGGGCCTCTTGTCAGCCCCCTGACCACCACCCTGTGACATAATCATCCCAATCCTCCTGGCCATATTGGCCGCATCCTGGAATGATATATTGGTACCCGACTCTCTAGCCATCTGAAGTCTTATTGGCCAGGCCAATCCCTCAATAAATCTCCAAACCCTCTCCCGATCAGTGGGAAGTATCATAAGAGCATGTCGGGCTAGAGCGATGAACCTGGTCTCGTACTGAGTGACTAACATGGATCCCTGCTGGAGACGCTCAACTACCTCCGAAGGTCCTCTCTGATTAATGGGAAGGAACTTCCCCAAAAATACCTCTGAGAACTGAGTCCAAGTCAAAGGTGTATATCCAGCTGGTCTGGCTAAGCAATAGTCTCTCCACCAACTCTTGGCTGCGCCAGATAACCGAAAAGTAGCGAAGTCAACTCCGTTGGACTCCACTATGCCCATGTTCCGATGAACCTCATGGCAGCTGTCTAAATAATCCTGGGGGTCCTCTGACGGTGATGCAGTAAAGGTAGCAGTGAATAACTTAGTGAACCTATCCAGTCTCCACAAAATATCTGCTGACATAGTTTCTCCCTCTGCTACCGGTGCTGCAATACCCGGCTGAGCTACTCTAGCTGCTGAGGTGCCAGAGTCTAAAACTGTGGAGCTAGCTGCTCCGGCGTGCACGTGGTAGGAGTCTAGGCACCTCCCCCAGCCTGAGAGACCGCTAGTATAGTAGGAAGAAGACCCGCCTTTGCTACACTCTCCATGAGTCCGACTAAACAGACAAGAGCGTCCTGAAGCACTGGGTTAGCTATGAACCCCTCCGGGACTTGAACTGGTCCAACTAGGACTGCCGGAACTGGGACCTCCTCGACAAACTCGACCTGAGGGTCCTCCACTGAGGCTGCTGCTCTAGGCTGAGCCCGGCCTCGGCCTCTAGCATGGCCTCGTCCTCGACCTCGACCCCTCGTAGGAGCTATAGAAGGAGTGTCGGGCTGCTGAGCGGAACCAAGGGAAGCACGCGTCCTCGCCATCTGCGAGAGAATAGAATAGAAACTCAATCAGTACTCAGAATTCATATCGCACGACAGAGATGAAAACAAATGTGGAGTCACCCTAGCTTTGCAGCCTCTAGGGATAAATACAGACGTCTCCATACCGATCCCTCAAACTCTACCAAGTTGTCCGTGAGTTGTGATCACACCCCAAAATTCCACCATCGGG
This sequence comes from Nicotiana knightiana, assembly GCA_005239525.1. Classification (NCBI taxonomy): domain Eukaryota; kingdom Viridiplantae; phylum Streptophyta; class Magnoliopsida; order Solanales; family Solanaceae; genus Nicotiana; species Nicotiana knightiana. The sequence continues at coordinate 47,871 of ML379827.1, read as the reverse complement.
CCGTGATGGCGTCTAACATTACACCCGCTAGACAAGCCAACGTGTACAGTTAAACTAGCATAATAACCTCAATTTAACAGAATAAGCTAAAACAATTCACAACTTAACAACGGAAATAAATACGGTTTCAAGGCTAAGTAAAAACAACATAATACAACGACCCATAAATTTCCCAAAACCTGGAGTCACAAACTCACGAACTGTCTATAAGAGTTCTAAATACAAGGTCTGAAAAGAAATACACTGTCTCTGAAACTAGAGGAAAAACAAGACAGAAACGAAGACATAGGGATGGGAGAGACGCCAAGGCCCACGAATGCCAACGGGTATACCTTGAAGCCTCTAGGATAAGCTGGAAGACACTCCCACTAATGATGTCCCGGCTGCATAATCTGCACAACATAAAGAAGTGCAGGTGTAGCATCAGTACAACCGACCCCATGTACTGGTAAGTGCCTAGCCTAACCTCGGCGAAGTAGTGACGAGGCTAGAACCAGACCACCAAATAAACCTGTGCAGTTCGAATAAATATATATATGTACAACGGAAATGAAATACAGAGAGAAAACAATAAATAAAAGAAGGGGAAACATGTTGTAGGGAGGTAACAGTTTCATATAAGAAATCTCAAATAAGGAAAAGAACAACAAGGCCAAAATATCAATAAGCATCAGCAATCACAAACTTGCACGGCATCACCCTTCGTGCTTTTACCCTCGTCCTCACTATACAATGTATAATGTAATCAATGTAATCAATGTAATCATGGCACGGAATCACCCTTCGTGCTTTTACTCTCGTCCTCACTATGCAATGTATAATGTGATCAATATAAATCATGGCACGACATCACCTTTCGTGCTTTTACTCTCTTTCCTCACAGTATAATCAATGAATATCGGTATGGAATGGTACATCGTACGGCATGGCATAACCCTTCGTGCTTTACACTTTTTCCTCACAATATCAAACAATGCACAGCATCACCCTTCGTGCTTTAACACTCTTCCTCACCCAAATAGAAATCACAAACAAGGGCAAGGGAATAAATAGAATACAAATAGAAATCCCGGTAAGGGAACAGTAACAGTAATCCCAACATCCCAGCAAGGGAGACAATATCAAACAAAGCACGACATCACCCTTCGTGCTTTAACACTCTTCCTCACAATTGCAAACAGTGCACGACATCAACCTTCGTGCTTTAACACTCTTCCTCACCCAAACAGCAATCACAAGCAAGGGCAAGGGAGTATACAGAATACAAATAGAAATCTCGGCAATGGAACATCAATTAAATAACTAAATCCTGGCAAGGGAACAATAACAGAAATCTCAACATCCCAGCAAGTGAGACAATCACTAAAGCAAAAATGACCCGGCGAGGGTATATATATTAGTAACTCTTTCTCTTTCCTTCACTTTCATTTCATAACTTACTCTCTTACTTGAGCCAATGCTCCGAAGGATTCAATTATCTCATATATCTTCACCATTTGTGTTACAATTTGAGCCAATGCTCCAAAGGATTCAATTATCTCATATATCTTCACTATTTGCGTTACAATTTGAGCCAATGCTCTAAAAGAGTTTAAATTTCACAATTCCCTTCACATGCTCTTTACAACATATAGAAATCATCAATTAAGTATGGAAGTTACTACAAAATCAGAATATTCGCAATATAAAGATTGACGATCATGCTAGACACCAATGTATAGATACTCATCACCATGCCTATACAACGTACTTAACAATTAACAAGTAGCAAATAAGACTCAACTCATATTCCCTCAAGCTAAGGTTAGACCAAACACTTACCTCGAACCGGCTCAAAATCGACTCGAAACCACATGTTTGCCACGAGTATCCGACTCCAAGTGGCCCAAATCTATTCAAATCAATTTCATATCGTAAATAACATCTCAAGCAACTGATTCTACTATTTAATTCAAAGTTACGGCGCAAAATTAGGTAAAATGACCAAAACGCCGCTCAGGCCAGCATCTCAGAGTCGGATAAATTTTACAATTTCAGAATCCTCGTACTCTCACGAGTCTAGCCATATAAAAATCTCTCAAATCGGAGGTCAATCACCCACTCCCCAATTTTAGAAAAATCTAAGTTCTACCCAAAACACCCAATTTCAATCATGGAAATCTTTGATTATAAGTTGAAAACATGTTAAATTATGTTAATGATTGAAAGAATTGAGTAAAAACCAACTTACAAATGATTTGGAAGAAGTCTCGTTCTTGAAAAAATCGCCTAAGAGTGTTTGAGTATGAGAAAATATGAAAAATGGAGTCAAAATTTGATTTTTGTGTATTGCAGGCCACTGGTTGGCATGAGAATTGCGAACTGGGGTTCGCAAATTGCGAAGTATAGTTCGCATTTGCGAACACTGAAGAAAAGGAGGAACTTCGCATTTGCGACCAGAAATGTCGCATTTGCGAACAACATGGTTGCATTTGCGATCCCTGGCCAGCAAGGGCACTTTCGCATTTGCGATGAATAGCTCGCATTTGCGATGCTGGTTTCGCAATTACGAAGCCTGCAGATCAGTTACACCAACAAACTCCAAGTTCAAAAATGCAATCTGTGGCCTATCCAAAATTCACCCGAGCCCTCGGGGCTCCAAACCAAATATACACACTACCTCAAAAACATCCTATGAAATTATCCGTGCGCACAAATCGCCAAAATAACATCATATACATCGAATTAAGCCTCAAAATCCATGAATTCTATCAAATTTCATAAACATCAAATTTTCCATTTTAAGTCTGAAACACGTCAAATGAAATCCGTTTTCAACCAAACTTTACAGAAAGTGTTTAAACCATATATAAGACATGTACCGGACGCAGGAACCAAAATACGGGCCCGATACCATCACTTTCTAATCAGATTTCATTTTCAATTTCCTTAAATATTTTCAGAAAATAATTTTACTCAAAAATTCATTCCTCGGGTTTAGGACCTCGAAATTCGATTCCGGGCATATGCCCAAGTCCCATATTTTCCTACGGACCGTCCAGGACAATCAAATCACGGGTCCGGGTCCGTCTACCCAAAATGTTGACCGAAGTCAAATTTATTCATTCAAATTTATGCATTTTCCTTTGGTCGAAAACTGTGGACGGAAATTACCGTTTTTCTAGTAGTGATGCGCGGGGAGGACCGGACTACAAGGATCTATTGTACACAGCCTTATCTTATATTCTACAAGAGGCTCACGTTTAAATATGGTCTTTATTGTTTTTTTCTCTATAATGAGATGCTCAAATATAATCACATGGGGCTACTCTTATCATTCTTATAAAATGCTCTGATTAAAATAAACTGCTCTTTAGAAAACAAATCTATTTACTAATAAATGATTTTTTTCAGTTCAAACACCCTCGGTTAAGATCCAGATCTACATAATTTATTACATTCTACATGCACCCTCTATAACATTGTGGCTTATAACCAAGCTCTATAAAATATTTTTTTATTTTACTTGTCTACTTTAATCGTCTTATTATCATTGTTTATTACTCCTTTAGTTTAATTATACTATTCACTTAACTAAACTCTGATTTGAATTGATTGTTAGTGACCTCAATAAATATAAATTCAATTATTTTATCATGGAACTATTTTTGGGTTAAACACCAATGCCAGTAAGACTAAGAGTGCATTTGAATTGACTTATTTTAAATGCTTATTGGTTTTTAAATACTTTTTTAGTTTGTGAGGTGTTTGGCAATGATAAAAATGCTTAAAAGCACTTACCTTTAAGTATAAAAAGTAAAAAATTATAAGTCAAAAGCTAAAAGATGGGTAGACCAACTTATGACTTTTGGTTTTTAGCTTAAAAGCTACTCCCCTGGTTCACAATAAGTGACCAGTGTACTTTTTTATTTTGGTTCAAAATAAGTGTCCATTTATGTAATCAAGAAAGAATTCAATTTGTTTTTATAAAATAACTCTTATGTACATATCCCTAAAAAGTTTTCTTACTTCTCACATTAAATAGTTAATTAGGGGTAGTTTAGTCATAATAGGTATTTTTGTATAGAATTTAGTATTTTCTTAATGGGCGTGCATAAACTGGTCACTTACAAATTATAGTTATTTCAAGGGTTTCAAATACATTAGTTTAACCTATGTCTAAAAAATTAACTATAGTTTCAAATTCACATGGTATGGCTGTAGCTTAATTTACTTCTAAATTAACATCATATTAGTTCAGACTTCTAAAAATTTAAAGTTAATATTAAATCAAAACTCTTAAAAATTTAATAGGAAAAGGCGAACATACATTGCAGATGAATGTTGCATATTTTTAGTTAATCAATTATAGGCAATTTGGAGGAAACAAAATACTATTATATACTAGAGGCTAAGAATATAAAAACTTTAACAGTCACGTACCAAACTCCAAAAGGGTATTTATAAAAAATTGGTCAAAATAAAGAAAAAAAATTAATTAGGTAAATTTTAATTGAATTTGAAGACCTAAATATTAGGATATCCTTAAATAAAATTTAAGTTTATTTTGAAGTCCTAAATATTAGAAAAATAGTTAAATGACTATTTGTTTGGTGTGAAATTAATGTTTAAAGGATAAAAAAAGAAGAACGATATTTCGATATGGCTTCGTGCTTTTAATAGAGTATAGATATAAATAAACTTGGGATTGTATAAATTTTTATAAGTAAATACGATATTAAATAATTATTTTGGGTGCTTAATTGAACATGAATTAATTACTCTATATCATAAAATAAGAATACTTGAAATACATAATTAATTATTTTGCACTGAAATTATTTTAATTAGACGTTATGTTATTAAATAATTTTAATTTAATGTATGTGATTTTATGTCCCCATTTTTTAATTTTTGATTAGAAATTAATTCAGGTCGCCATCGTTCTCATCTTGATTTAATATGTATTGTAGAAAGGATGTTTTGTCAATTAGTATAATTTACATAAGGTAAAATAATTATTGATTTTAAATTCTTAAATATTAGTACTTCCTACCTATTTTAATAAGGAAAATGTAATATGAAAATTATAAATTAATTTCAAAGTCCTAAACATTAAAACTAACCGAAGTTACAAATTTGTCCATTGTAAAAGTCATTTTTTAAGGGTAATATAATAAAAATAAGTTATATATATTTTACCTAAGAGAAATAATTTGCTATATGTTTTTTCCTTGATTCACACTCTCGTCCTCCCTTTCTTTTAACCAAACGTATATTTTAAAAAAAATCCTAAGCAAAAGGACTGAAAATAATGGATTACATATATATATATATATATATATATATGAATACTTAACAAAACTTTTGCCTAAAATATTTATAGAAATATAATCGGTTAATATTTTAAAAAAGGACTCCTATAGCTAAAAGGATTCTGAAGTGCTCATACATTTCCTAATATGACTTTACGAATTGAAAGTGTTCCATCCGAAGACTTTTACATGTTAACGAAACGTACAACATTTCTTTTTTATTTTTTATTTTTTTTATTACGGATATATTGTATTACATGGCTCAAATAAGGAAGGAATTGGTACATAATCTTTAATTGATTTTGAAGTCCTAAAATTTAGGGAATGAATTAAATAACTATTTGTAAATATTAGACAAATAATAAAATTATTATTTTGTCCAGTATAAATTTAATTTTTTAAGAATAAAAAAGTTTAACGATATTTCGCTAAAGGCTTTCGTACTTTTAATATAATATAGATAGATTAAGTAAGGTTCATGTTCACAAGACATCTTCACTAATTACATTATAAAAGACTGTTTATATTCCTTAAATTCTTAAATCATATAGGGAATTGTTAGTTATTTTAGGTAATTTAAAATTTAAAAAGGTGTCATCCATTATCAAGGAATACATATTCTAGTCTTGAAAATTTGTGGTAGTTATTTTTTCCACTCCTTTGAGAAATTGTGCGCTGGAAAATTCCAGCACTTGAAGAAATTCCAGCACTAGCAAAATATTCATTCTTTGGCTAATCTTTACCCTCTTCTACAATCCTTCTTCTTTATTTACTCTAATTTCTACAAAAAAATTGAGAGTTTAGAGTTCTTCCGAACTTCTATTTGAGTGTATATTAGAAGTTTTTGAGAGGTTCATTGTAATTGGCAGGGGCAGACACACATGGTGCCACAATTCCAGATTCTAATGACTTTTTGTTTTTGAAAATATATTATGTTGCCCACCGATATCTTCATCGCGAACGCGGAAAGTGCCTCGCATTCGCGAACCACAAAACTGTTGCTATCCAGATTCCTATTACGCGAACACGAGGACCCACTCGCGAACGCGATGACCAAAAATCCCAAGCTACGCGATCACGAAGCCTCACTCGCGAACGTGTAGATCAAACGCGTGAGGTCCCCCCCCCAGCCTGCCTATCCTCTTTGCGAATGCAGCTCCCTGTTCGCGATCGCAGTGCACAAACCCATTGACCCTTCGCAAACACGAAGGGTAAATCTCCAGCAACACCTGAAGACTCTTCGCGAACACGGGAACACCTTCGCGAACACATAGAAGGAAACCATAACTTCAGCAATCCTTAAGGTTCTCCAATGCGCCGAACATGGTCCGAATTACACCCAAGGCCCCTGGGACCTCAACCAAACATACCAACAAGTCCTAAAATATCATACGAACACGCTAGAAACATCAAATCACATCAAAGCACACTAGAATCACGACTCACGCATCGATTCAAGCCTAAGAAACTTATGAACTTCCGAATTTCAAAACTAATGCATATTCATACCAAATCAACTCAGATTGACCGCAAAATTTGCACACAACTCATAAATGACATGAAGGACTTATTCAAACTTTCACAATCGGCATCGAACCCCGATATCAATAAAGTTAACTCTTGGTCAAACTTCTAATCTTCTAAACCTTCAATTTTCTATCTTTTGCCAATTCACGCTGAAACGACGTACGAATCTCATAATCAACATACAGACACGCTCCTAAGATCAAAATCACCATACGAAGCTATTAGAGCAATCAAAATCCCATTCTGGAGTCATCTACACAAAATTCAAACTGTGGTCAACTCTAACAACTTAGGATTCCAACTTAGGGACTATTTGCCCCATTTCACTCCGATGACTCGAAACCAAAATCAAACACCCCGGTAGGACACACAACCACAATTTGACATAGAGGAAGCAATAAATATGGGATCGGGGCTAAAGTACTCAAAACGACCTACCGAGTCGTTACACCTACCCCTTTTAAAACAATTGTTCGTCCTCGAATGAGTACAGAGACATACCTGAAGTGGTGAAAAGATGAGGATAACGTCTATGCATATCATGCTCGGTCTTCCAACTCGCCTCCACGACTGGTTGACCCCTCCACTGAACCTTCACTGAAGCAATATTCTTCGACCTCAACTTTCGGACTTACCTATCCAAAATGACTATCGGCTCCTCAACATGAGACGAATCCTTGTCCAACTGACACATGAAACGGATAGTCGTGATACTTTTGGAGCATAGAAACATGGAATACTGGATGAACTGCAGCTAGACTATGTGGACGTGCAATCTAGTAGGCCTCCTCTCAAGAATATCAAAAGGTCCAATATACCTAGGGCTTAGCTTGCCTTCATCCCGAACCTCATAACACCCTTTATGGGCTAAACCCGGAGCAAGACCCGCTCCCCAACAATGAATGCAATATCGCAAACCTTCCGATCCGCATAACTCTTTTTTCTAGATTTCCCTGTATGGAGTCGGTCTTGAATCAATTTCACCTTATCTAAAGCATCTTGAACGAAATCTATAACCAATAGCACAACCTCACCCGGCTTGAACCAACCCACTACAGACCGACACCACCTCCCATACAAGACCTCATACAGAGCCATCTGAAAGCTCAACTGGTAGTTGTTGTTGTGTTAGGCAAGCTCCGCAAGCGACAAGAACTTATCCCAAGAACCACCAAACTCCATCACACACTCTCAGAGCATATCCTCCAATGTCTGAATAGTGCTATGGGATTGTCTATCCGTTTGAGGGTGAAATGTTGTACTCAACTCCACCTGCATGCCTAACACATGCGATGTATACTGCATATGTCAGTCAAAGATTATGTATACTGACATGCCCTGAAGTCTGACAATCTCGCATATATAGACCTGAGCCAGTTGCTCCGAAGAATAAGTAGTCACCACTGGAATGAAATGAGCCGACTTGGTCAACCTATCCATAATCACCCATACTGCATCGAACTTCTTCTTAGTCTGTGGGAGCCCAATAACAAAATCCATAGTAACCCGCTCCTATTTCTTCTCTAGAATCTCTAGCCTCTAAGTAATCCACCTGGCCGTTGATGCTCATACTTCACCTGCTGTCAGTTTAGGCACCGAGCTACATATTCCACTATGTCCTTCTTCATTTTCCGCCACCAATAGTGCTGCCTCAAGTCCTGATATATTTTGGTGGCACCCGGATGAATGGAGTACCGCAAATTGTGAACCTCCCGAAGAATCAACTCATGCAAACTATCTACATAGGGCACACATAGCCTGCCCAAGCTCTCCGCTTTACGACTCAAGGTATCGGCCACCACATTGGACTTCCCGGGATGATATAGAATGGTGATATCATAGTCCTTAAGCAACTCCAGCCATCTCCACTACCGCAAGTTAAGATCTTTCTATTTGAAAAGATGTTGCCGGCTCCGGTGGTCGGTATAGACCTCACAAGGGACAACGTACAAATAGTGCCGCCAAATATTCAAGGCATGAGTACCCTCTACTTCCAACCAATAGGTTGTGAGTTCGAGTCACCCCAAGCTCTAGGAGGGAGGGAAAAAATTTATAAAGGGGCATGATGTACAACTAACACATCTTAATCCTATTTTTTTCTATCCATCATCCTAAGAGCGCATTTGGACATAAGAAAAACTTTAACTTTTTTTGAATTTTTTTTATTTTTATTCGAAATCAGTGTTTGGTCATAAATTTTCAAATTTTCACTTGAAGATGGATTTTGGAATTTTTCGAAAATTTGAAAAACATCCAAAAAAATATTTTTCAAAATTTTCACTCAGATCACTCACCAAACTTCAAAAACAACCCAAAGTTATATTCATGTTCAAACACAACTCTAGTTTTCAAATACCATTTTCACTTGAAAATAACTTTCACTGTTTTCTCGAATTTTACAATTCTTATGTCCAAACGTCCACTAATTTTCTTTTATTTCAGGCCTTCTTCCCCAAAACAAATTTACCTACATTTCTGGTAGGAATTGTTGAGCTAATTCACTCGAACAATGACTTTTTAAATACTTAAGAGGAAAATATAACGTTATATTTAAGGTAAAACCATGTTTTATTTATTAAACTTCATTTGTATTAATCAAAAGTACAACTGTACAAAGCCATGTAACTGCTGACCAGTTACAATCCAATCACTATATCTCATACTAGCTAAAACTAACATTTCTTTCGCACAACTAGCTAATCAACATAAATAAACAAAATTACAGACAGATCCTAAGCAAATCAATCCAAACTTTGTAATATCAATTGCCACTTTGGTTGTCCTCTGCCTCGAATGTGGACATGTAACACTATTTCCCTGCAAATTCTTTGTTCTTCAAACATAGTCTGCTGGAATCTCATCATGTTTCTTTCCCTCCATAAGCTATATATAAGCATAGAGAATACATAGCTAGTAATTGCTGCTTTGCCTGTTTTCTTCCTTGCCAATCGACTTGCCTAGTTTAGTTCTTCTTCCCATCCTCTAATGCTTCTTTTCATCCCTAGCCAATGCAATAGTCTTGTCCATAACTCTGCTTGTGATTTTGCATTCAAAGAAAAGATGGTGTAGTGTTTCAGTAGCTGCCTAGCAAAACACACAGTCATGTGGTATCTGAATACCAATTTTGCTAAGCTTGTCCATAGTAGCAAATCTCTCATGTGCAGCCAACCATATTGTGAATTTGAATCTGGGGTGAATGCTTGGCTGTAACACGATGCTCTTCCATTGAACCTTTTGGTGTTGAGGCATCAGCATCAGGTATGTCTTCTTAATGGAGAATCTGCCCTGCACCTCTAATGTTTTAAGATGATCAGTTAAGGTTCCCTGCATAGTCTGCCCCTTCAAGTCTTCCTTCATGTCAATGATCTTTCTGATTACCCAAGCTGCATTCTTGGGTGTATTCATATGTTCTATATTCAGCTTCTTGACATAGTAACTATGTACCCATTTAACCCATACGCAATCCTTCTTCATTTCCACTTCCCACAGTTGTTTCATCACAGCAGCCTTGTTCCATAGGCATAGATTAATTACATTCAGTCCCCCTGTAGATGTAGGCCTACATATCTGATCCCAGGCAATTAGTGCTTTCCTTGTGATTGTAGCTTCTCCGGTCCATAAGAAGGATCTGCAAACTGCTTCTATCATCTTCATTACTTTCTTAGGCAGTATGAATATCTGTGCCCAATAAGTTTGAATGCCAAACAACACAGATTTTATCAATTGAAGTCTCCCAGCATATGAAAGCAGCCTTGCTGACCAACATTTCACTCTATCAGTTATCTTCTCTATTATGGGCAAGCATTGTTGTATTGTGAGTTTTTTGGAGGATAGTCGCACTCCCAAGTATCTGAAAGGTAACATTCCCTCCTCAAACCCCAGCATATTCAAGATATCCTGCTTCTCATCAGCCTTCACCCCTGCCATGTAGATAGAACTCTTTTCTTTGTTTGCCTGTAGTCCAGAAGCATCAGAGAACTTCTGGAAAACTTCTTGTAATAGTCTAATGTTCCTTATCTGCCCTGCAAAACATAAGGAGATCATCTACAAAGGAGATGTGAATTATTCCCAATTTCCTGCACCTGGGATGAAAATTGAAATTCCCATTTTCAGCTAGCACCATCATTTCCCTATTTAGATATTCCATTGCAATTACAAAGAGGTATGGGGACATGGGGTCCCCTTGTCTGATCCCTCTGTCCTTGAAATGGTTTAGTGAGACCTCCATTTCATACAAGAGAGTATGAAACCGGTGTAACACACACCATGATCCATTCAATAAATTTAAATGGAAATCCCAGATCACTGAGTAGCCTTCTCAAAAATCTCCAATCAATGGTATCATATGCTTTCCTGAGATCAAATTTCATGACACATCTAGGAGACACCCCTTTCCTATTATATCCCTTGAACAATTCATGGCTGAATACAATGTTGTCTATGATACTTCTTCCTTCTATAAAAGCAGACTGTGACTAGCTTACTATGCTTCCTATCACCTTCTTTATTCTCAGCTGTAGAACTTTTGCAATGATCTTATACAAAGTATTGCAACACACAATAGGTCTATAGTCTTTTACCTGTGCTGGGGACTTCACCTTGGGAATCAAAGTGATGGTTGTGCAATTCATCTTCCTTAGCAGTTTTCCTGCTTTAAAAAATTGTTGCACTGCAACATATACATCTTCCTTCACCTTCTCCCTGTTACTTGTGAAAAACTCAATAGGAAACCCATCAATCCCTGGTGCTTTATTTGTTGGCATGTCCTTGATGGCAATATCCATTTCAGCTGTTGTCACTGGACAAATCATCTCCAATTGTTTCTCCCTAATCCGTACTGGCCCTTTTCTTGTGACTTCTGAATTTGGACACTTTATCTCACTACTGAATTTGCCCATTAATTCTTTAAAACTTCAATGAACTCTGCTTCAAGGTGCACTGGATCTGTGCGTTTGCTGCCTATTTCTGTGTAGACAGATAAGATAGTGTTTCTACTCTGTCTAATCTTCAGCTGTCATGAAAGTATTTGGAATTACCATCTCCACAAATGATCCAGTTTGCCCTGGACTTTTGTCTTAGTACCTGTTCTTCAATACTACTCCATTTCTCAATCTCAGCCAGTATCTCCTTTTCCTGGTCAAATAAGTTCTGGCAGAATGGTTGGATATGTATGCTGGCTTGCACAACCTCCAACTTTTGTCTATCTTGATTCAACCTTTGTTCATAGGATGCCATGTATTTATTCAAATCCTTCAGCTCATGCTTCATATCCTACAGTTTCCTACTTATTTTTGTCATAGCATCATCTCCCTTCTCAGTTTCCCATACTCTTTTTAGCCTCTCGTGGAACTCAAGATGTTCCATGACATTAACAAAGAATTTAAAAGGTTTGGGATACATTTTCCTATTCTTAACACATCTCAACACCACAGGAGAGTGATCTGATACTCCCGGACTTAAGTAATCAGCCTCAATATGCCCATATAACTGCATCCATCCAAAATTCCCCAATGCCCAATCAATTTTACTATATATACTCTACTTCCCACAGGCTGCTTATTACACCAAGTAAAATTCCTACCAACTGACCTTAAAGGAGTCAATTGCAAGCTATTTATCATGTCTTGAAATCCTTGTACCTCCTTTGTTGTAACTGGCTGCCCTATTCTATCCTCTGTAGTCAACCCATTGTTAATGTCACCACAAAGCAGCCAAGCATTAGTGATCTGTGCTCCAAATTGTTGTAGTTCAACCCATAGGTCCTCCCTTTGTTGTAGAGTGTTCTTAGCATATACCACAGTAAGCTCAGTGGTAAATTGTGTTGTAATCTCCTCTACCAAACAGTGAATGTACTGATCTTTAACAGCCACTATCTGTACATTTATACTATCTTTCCACATTAACCAAATTCTACCATTTACTGCTGTGTTATAATTACAGCAATACTTCCAACCTTTAGCCACTTTCTGCAGAATTTTCTGTGCTTTCCTTTCCTTAACCCTGGTTTCCACACATCCATAATGTCTATTTTTTGTTTCTCCAGAAAGAGTTTCAACTCCTTCTGTTTAGAGAGCTTATTAAGCCCTCTAATATTCCATGTAAATACTATCATGTTGGATCAGACACCTGGTGTACTGCAGGCTCTATTCCTGCACTTTTAGGCTCTTCAATTCTCAATACAGCATATCTGTTATTCCTTTGTAGCAGCATAGGTTCATTCACTACAGTTTCCTGCACTGCTTTCCCATTGCTATTGTGTTGATTTCCTTCTCATTCTGCTGTATCATTTGTGCCTCTGTTAAGCTTTGGCCTCCACTTATCTGTGCTTCACTTTCTGCATTAACAGCCTGGATCCCCTCTTGATTTATCCCCTGCTCCTTCTCTGCATCTTTGGCTAACCAAACAGATTTCTTCTTCCTATTTCTTCTTCTTTTTCTCTTAGTTACTTCCTGGTAGGCCTCCTCTTTTGAGTCTGGTTCAATCCTTCTACAGTTGTCGACATTATGACCAAACTTTATTTAGTCTACACAAAACTTTGGTCTCTAGTCATATGTTATTTGTTGTTGAAACTTCCCAAAAGGTGTATCCAGCTCAATACTCTCAAGCAAAGGCTGTGATACATCAACCTCAACCAGTACACGAGCATAAGAAATCCTCTCCATTTCAGCAGTTATCCTATCAGTATACAATGGTTTCCCCACCCCACTAGCTAGTTTACTCAATGCTTCAGACAACCAATATCCCACAGGAAGACCTGGGAATTTGACCCACAGTGGAATAGTACTAAAGACATTCAGGATCAAAGTAAAAATCTATTTCCCAGTTCCTCAATATTAGTGGTTTATTGTGATAAGTATATGGCTCTGCATGCAAGACCAAATCCCTTTCCTCTACTGATTTGAACTTGAAAATGTAATATCCTTCATCATGGTACAAAATTTTAGGCTTATCAACAAAATTCCATACCGTTGTAATATAATTCTCCATTGATCGAACATATGGTGTATCCCCCAGCACATATCCTATTAGGGCAGTATTCCACTCCTCCTCCTGTGCTTTGATATCCTCCGCTTCAATTTTTACCACCAATTTACTATCTCTCATTGATGGAGGAACATAGGTAAGCTTTTTCCCCATTTGAGATGCACGATTGTTCTCTAGGCCTTCATTCCTATCATCCTGCTTCTCCTCCGCCAATTTGTTGTTCTGCTTTTCCATTCCCACTCCAGAGAATTGAAGTCTGCGTGGTTCATGGATTTCCTTGTTAATTTGCTCTTTTCTTCCTCTAGCTGGAGAATTTTGAGCTGAATCTATCACCTCAATTTCACTCTCTTCATCAATTGACTGGAATTTCGAAGGTAGGAAGCTTCCGAACGTTAACGGAACTTTCCTCCTTACAATTCCAGTTGCTGGTGTGATCATCGTCTCTATCGCAGTCGCCGGCCGGTCTTCACAATGGCGGTTACTGGTCATTTTTACAGTTATCAGCGTATGTTAGAACGAGGGATTATTTCGCATTTCTACCCAAATCACAACCAACTTTATTTCTTTTATATATTATGCATTCCATTATAACAATTCTTGTGCAACTAAGATTTGTAATAAATATTATCAAAATACACACAAGATTTTCACAATACATAAAATTCAATAGTATTCAACAAACTACATCTTGAGTTGTGGTGATGATTACTGGGAATTAATGATTAGTGTAGCAAGAACATGTGATAGTTCTTTAATTAGAAGAAAATGGCCTAATTAAGGAGTTTATAAGGTTTTGGGCTAATTTTACTTCACAACATATTGAGACACAACAAGCTACAGAACTTTCACATTTAAATTTCTAATGACGACAATCAGAATCAAGTAAGAGGAGGCTATGGACCTTTGGCAAAAACTCGGCCATCATTTGCTAAAAGAAACCACGTAAAGAAACTATGATATTCATTATTAACAAGGATTTTTACAGCATCCAGATACTCCATCCAATTGCAAAACAAACACAAGAAAATTGAAGCTGAGATTAGTACGTAGGCTAGCTTAAATTGGTTATTGGTTTATGGGTGCACTAGACTTATTTGATAAAGATACTCCAAAAAAATCAAGTGTCATGTAGAAGCTAGCAAACAAATTTTGAAAGACGATAAATTAGACAACAAAAGAGAAATATACTAAAAGAGATACAAAAATTTAACGTGGTTTGGTCAATTGACTTATGTCCACGTGCGGAGATGAGCAATCTACTATATAAAAAAGAGAGTACAAAATATTGAGAGAACAACCTCACGAAGAGGCAAACACAAGTGACACACTAACACTTGTCCCGTAAAGTTCTCCCTCTAAACACGACTCTCAAACCCCATATGGTAACATTGTGGATGCTATGGAATGAGAAGGAAGGATCCTCAATTTATAGAAGTCCAAACCTTTTTTCTACAAGAAAAAGGACTAGCAAAACATGGAAGAATTATAATTTCCTTCTACAAAAAGGAAAACTCAATTATGGTAAATTTATTGTACTTTCCTTCAAGAATAGGAAAACCAAATTTGGTAAGAAAATCAGACAACACCTAACAATTCTCTCCCTCGGCCTAAATTTTCTGACAAAATAAATCCGATTCACCTTCTTCACATAGCATTCAACAGGTCGCATCTCCAAATCTCTACCACAAAGTTTGTCTCAACGTGCGTAGCACACTGGTCAAATCCACCTTCTTCACATAGCCAACATGTCGCATCTCCAAATCTCTACCACAAAGTTTGTCTCAACGTGCGTAGCACACCGGTCAAATTTCTCAGACAAAAATCGCGATTAACATCAAATAGGTTGTGGCTAGAACTTAACCCGTCAAGATAAACATGTCTCGAACCTCGCTCTGATACCACTTGTAAGGACCAAAAAATCAGGTATCATGCGGAAGCTAGCAAAGCAAACCTTGAACGACGATAAATCAGACAACAAACGAGAAATATACCAAAAAAGACACAAACATTTAATGTGGTTTGGTCAATTGACCTACGTCCACGGGTGGAGATGAGCAATCCACTATATAAAAAGAGAGTGCAAAATATTGAGAGAACAACCTCACGAAAAAGCAAAGACAAGTGACACACTAACACTTGTCCCGTAAAGTTCTCCCCTTGAACACGACTCTCAAACCCATATGGCTAAATTGTGGATGCTCCCGAATGAGAAGGAAGGATACTCAATTTATAGAAGTCCTAACATTTTCTTACAAGAAAAATCAAACATTTTCCTACAAGAAAAAAGACTAGCCAAACATGGATGGAACAACAACAATAACAACTACCCAGTATAATCCCACCGAGTGGGGTCTGGAGAGGGTAGGATGTACGCAGCCTTACCCCTTTCCTGGAAGGGTAGGAAGACTATTTTCGATTGACCCTCGGCTAAAGAAAATGAAGGAAGCCCTGATAATAAGTGATAGAAAGACTAATAGTTAGAGAACTAAATTGGAGATAACAACACAGAATAAGGAAGGAGTACCGATAACAAGTAATAGCAAGAAAGTATATTTAGACAGATAAGTCTAGGGCAGCACATGCGAATATGATGAAATTCTGCTAGCAAACTACGGAATTACTGAAGGTAAGTAGTAATAGAACATGACACGCAACTATAGCAAACTAAGGAAAAAAAACTAGCACTAATACTATCGAACTGTGGAAGACACGGAGAAACTCACGACTACCTACTAACCTTCCACCCTAATCTTCTGCCTCCACACCCTTCTATCTAGGTTCATGTCCTCGGTCAGCTCAAGCTGCATCATGTTCCGTCTGATCACTTCCCCCCAAGACTTCTTAGGTCTACCTCTACCCTTCCTCTTACCTCCCAAATCCAACCTCTCACATCTCCTGACTGGGGCATCTGTGTTTCTCCTCTTAACATGTACAAACCATCTCAACCTCGCCTCACGCATCTTTACCTCCACAGGGGCCACTCCCACCTTGTCCTGAATAACTTAATTCCTAGTTCTATCCAATCTAGTATGCCCACACATCCATCTCAACGTCCTCATTTCTACTACTTTCATACGCTGGACATGAGACTCTTTGACTGTCCAACACTCTGCCCCATACAGCATAGTCGGTCTGACCACTACCTTGTAGAACTTACCCTTAAGTTTCAACGGCATATTCTTATAACACAAGACACCGGACGCGAGCCTCCACTTCGTCCATCCTGTGCCGATACGGTGAGTAACATCCTCATCTATCTCCCCATTCTCCTGAATTATAGATCCCAGATATTTGAAACTCTCCCTCTTGAGAATGACTTGCGTATCGAGTCTCACATCCCCGCCCGCCTCCTGGGTAACACCACTGAACTTGCGACTAGCCAAACATGGAAGAATCATAATTTGCTTCTACAAAAAGAAAAATCCAATTATGGTAAATATGTTGTCCTTTCCTTCAAGAAATAGGAAAACCAAATATGGTAAGGAAATCAGGACAACCCCTAACAACTCTCCCCCTTGGTCTTATTTTTCTGACAAAATAAATCTGATCCACCTTCTTCACAGAGCCTTCAACAGGTCGTTTCTCCAAGTCTCCACCACAAAGTTTGTTTCAACGTGAGTAGTATTTCTGTCAAATTTCTCAAACAAAATCATGATTACCGTCAAATAGGTTGCGGCTAGAACTAAACCCGCTAAGATGAACCTCTCATGAACCTCACTGTGATACAACTTGTTAGGTCCGAAAAATAGATTGTCGGAGCTAGCAAAGCAACCCTTGAACGATGATAAATCAGACAACAAACGAGAAATATACCAAAAGAGACACAAACATTTAACGTGATTTGGTCAATTGACCTACGTTCACGGGCGGAGATGAGAAATCCACTATATAAAAAGAGAGTACAAAATATTGAGAGAACAACCTCACGAAGAGGCAAAACACAAATGACACACTAACACTTGTCCCATAAAGTTCTCCCTTAAACACGACTCTCAAACCCCATATGACTACATTGTGGATGATACTGAATGATAATGAAAGATCCTCAATTTATAGAAGTCCAAACCTTTTCCTACAAGAAAAAGTACTATCCAAACATGGAAGAATTATAATTTTCTTGTACAAAAAGGAAAACTCAATTATGGTAAATTTATTGTCTTTTCCTTCAAGAAATAGGAAAATCAAATATGGTAAGAAAATCAGGACAACATTTAACACCAGATACATATATAAGGATGAACCAAAGTTATTGAATTCAGACGAACCCGTAATTTATACATTAGGTTCGCGCTTGCCTCCAAGCGCATACAGTGGTGTCGCATCCAATACTTTTACAAATGGAATTACAAGGTGCAACATGCCAAAGAGGCATACCCGTGAATACCAAAAGTTCATGATGTTTCTAAAATAAAATATAAAAAAAACCTTAATAGTATGATCTAGTTATGTGTTGAACTTAATATCAGGCTAAGAACTAAGTTAGGTCCAAATGTGTTGATCAAATTAGACATGAAAAGAGCATGTCAAAGGCTTTCTTGGTTATTCATGACTAAAGTATTGACAAAGATGGGTTTTTCTGAAAGATTATTGGAATAGTGTTTGACATTGTTTCCAATAATTGGTATTCTATGTTGATGAATGGACAACCCAATGGGTTCTTTAAATCAACGAGAGGAGTCAAGCAAGGTGATCCCTTATCACCTGCTTTGTTTATTTTGTCTGCTGAAGCATTGTCAAGGGGACTGGCCCAGGGTTTGGCAATACATATTATATAGAATATCAAGGCTCCAGTACTTACGGAGGAACTGGATAAGCCATTCTGGATGGAAGCCAAGGTGAATTTTTCTGTGAAGTCTGCATGAGATTATATAAGGAGGAGAAGGGAACCTAATACTATATTCAGAAATAATTGGGTCAAGGGCTTACCTTTTAAGATAGCATTCAATTCTTCATGTGGAAAGTATGGAAAGGCAGGATTCCACTAGATGATTTCTTTAGGCGACTTGGCTATTTCATGCCATCTAGATGCTGGTGTTGTCGTGATCCAGATGAAGAGACATTGTCTTATGTTTTCTTTAGGTCTTTTGCAGCTCGTTTAGTGTGGTATCACTTCTGTGTAAATGCTGGAATCTCTATGAATCTCAAATTCTGGACAATGGAAGTTGTTCCACGACTTAAACCTATTTTTCAAGCACTTCCTTCCATTATTTTATGGGAGCTGTGGAAGAGAAGGAATTTCTATAAACATGGGGATGCCATCACTGTTAGAAAGGTAATTTATATCGACGACACTTGAAGCTCTAGTCAAAGTCAGAAAACCAAGCTTGTAAAATGTCTCACATAAATGGCCTGACTTGTTGAATATGATGTAGCATTATACGCCAAACCTGAAGGTGACTAAGGTCATGTGGGAGATGCCTGAGCGTGATTGGATAAAGGTAAATACATATGGGATTTCAAGAGGTAATCCAGGCAGAAGTTCGATTGATTTTGCAATAAGGGATAGTGCGGGTGATGTGAGATATACAAGGGAAAAGGAGATTCAGGAGGTCACAAATGTTGAGGTTGAAGCCAACATTTGTTAAAAACTAACCCTAGGCACTTGCCTAGTGGATTTATTAAAAAAAAAAAAGGTTATACGTTGAACCCTTGAAGGTATGGCTAATAGACTCCAATAGTAAACCTTATGTCGTGGCACGAGCAGAGACGAATCCAAAATTTAAATTTTTAAGGGTTCAATTTTAAACTTTTTAGCATTAAACTTATTATATTGATAAAGTTATGAGTTCATATCTACTGTTTGTCGTGGTTGTAGCGAATTTTTACTAACAAATTTATGTTCTGCTTCAAAGTTACCTTAAGGCTCTATTTGCCCCTAAGCACGAGTTTAGAATTCAACTGTGTGAAAAGTACTAAAGCATATAAAAAGGAGACCAAACTCATTACATTATTTCTTCAAAATTATTTACATCAATGGTGGAGCAAAATTTAGAAAAAATAAAATAAAAAATAAAACAAAATAAAAATTTATTTTACGCCCATATGGCCATGACAGACATGCCACCAGCACCTAGTAAAACAGCAACATAAGCCCATGATTGAAGTTTCATACTATTCTGCAGTTTAGTCCCCATAAAATCAGCTGCAAGAAGATCGACTAATGCCATGTAATTCAGTAAACCAGCTGAACATGCATTTAACAATCCCACCACTATCAGTGCTGTTGGACTATTTTCACTATACACTTTTGATAAACCTATTCCAAGGCCTATCCCAAATGGTGTTGTTAATGAGAAAAATAACACCATTATACCTTTCAGCTTCATACCATATTCCGCCTACACACAAGGAATAATAAAATATTAGAGCTACAATTATTAAGCATATGATGAATTTGAAATTTATTTATAAATTAACCTGGAGAATGCAACCTCCTAGTCCCATTCCTTCAAAAAGTTGATGGAAACATATAGCAGCTACTAGTGGCCTAATTGTACATGGATTATCAGATGCTCCCATCGATAATCCTATCACTACTGAGTGCACAATAATTCCTAGCTCCAAAACCTGCATTTCCATATGACATTCAACTAAGATGAATAAAAAATATAAATTAAGAATATTATACATATTGACGTATAAGTTTTTTAAATACGATTATTAAGGTTGGGTAGTGCGGTGCACAAAGTATTCCTATTCACGTTGGGTTCAGGGCACATCGCAAGAGGTATGATGTAGACGGTCTACCCTAATGCAAGCATTAACACGGCTTTCACAGCTCGAACTAGTGACCTATAGGTGTCGGAGATAATTCCAATCGAAGTGAGAATTGTACCTGAGCCACCACGCGATACCTAAGCAATTGTGCAGCTTTATCATCAACTTTGGCTTCACCATGAACGTGGCTAATATTATGCGACTCCATCTTCTCATTATGAACATAATCTCTTCCATTTCCTACTCCACTTTCCAATTTATACTTCTTGAAGTAACTCATTGCATATGAATCCACGCTTAGAGTTAGAATAGCCGAAAGCATAGCAACAAACGTCGTGAAGGGAAATCTTTTCCAGGGATTATCCGGCAAGCAGTCTGACCTAAGACAATCAAACGAGTCAGGCATAACATGCATGTATCCGGTGGCTAGTATAACCCCGGAAGCAAACGCCTTAACCAACACGAATAAATTCTTATCAGGTTGAAGGGCAGGAACTGTACGAGAAACAAGGGGTAAACAAACACCAATCATGCTAGTTACAAGAATTGAAGCAATGGCTACAAGTTTTAGCTTTAATGCCTCATTCTTGTTTCTACATCCATGTGCAGTATCTGAACCACATTTTGATTGAGTAGTATCGTTATTTTCAGATTCACTTGTGATTTTTGATGGAAAAGAAAGGAAAATAAAAATGAGAAAAATAGCAATGTATTTAGAAGAAATGGCCATTTTGGAGATCAATGAAGAGATTTGCAAAAAGAGACGTGACACAAGTTGATGGAATTTTCGGATAGAATCTGATGATCTTATAAGAATTTTGAAGTCAAAGTCAGTTAATAGAATGACACGTTTACCCTTAATTTTAAACCAAATTTAAGATAGTTAAACTGGAATTGTGAGTGTAATTCTTCAGTTTTATGAGGTTAATATTAGAATATTTGCATGTGACAAGCATGCGCTATGCGTGTGTCGTCATCATTTTGACTACGTAGTGTATATTAAAGTCACCATCAATCTTTACTTTAACGTGTGCCTTAGATAAGTTGTCATCCTAGGTGGCATTATATCTGGGCCCACATGATTATGACAATTTTTTTAACAATTGCGTTTATTTTGAAAATAGTCCCTTAAAGCCAAAATAATTGATTTATTGATATACTATGAGTGTGAGAAGTAATTTATATATTATATTGATAATTTCAACAACGTTATTAATTTGACACTCTCAGACTATCTTAAGTTTTCAAAATTTCCGTTACTAGTTTAACAACAAAATTGGTTCGAGTATGTATATGCTTATTCAAGCGACTGAACTAAAATCTATATTTTCAAAAATCTTATTTAAGATTGCAACAAATTTAAGGATGCATTTCATCTATGTTATCACTTAATTATATTAGCATATAATTTTTTTTTGGTAATTATATCACCAAAAATATGCTAATATATTAATTATATTAGCATATATTATTTCGACTATTTATATACAAAATAGTATTGGACATTAATCTTACCCGTTTCCTGTCCCATTCTTCCTTACCCAAATTCAAACCTCTTCAAACCCATTGATGATCCATATGATGTGTGCTATAATTCCATAGTTTCGTACATTATGTGCATTGCATTTTATATGCTTTAATGATAAATTATACTTTATTTGCACGTAATGGAGTCTATTTTATGTGTAGGTGAATTGGAGATGAAAGTAGAGCAAAAGGGATACTTAAACGTTGAAAGTGTGCTCGAGAACACTGAAAAAGAGAAAGCTGGCGAAGCCAGGCCTAAAGCAAGCGTTAGCCTGACGACGCCAGGCTTGTATGTAAGCGTTAGACTTGGCGAGGCAAGGCAAAGGCAAAGGCCAAGCAGAACCAAGCATTAGGCTTGCGGCGCCAGGCCTGGGACCAGGTTTACTGGTGTTAGGCGGGCGACGCCCGGCCTGGGGCGAGATCCATTCCGAGTTTTGAAGATTTATTTAATCTCATGGTTTGACTGGGACTTGACCTACACATATAAATATACCTAAGGACGCCACTTTTGAGGGAGATTAGACAAGAGAAACATTTGGAAGCGAAGAGATCTCAGTTTTCTTCATCTTTTTCGAGTATTTTCAATTATTCAACACTTATGAAATTGTTTGCTATTATTATGAGTGGGTAAAAATCCATTGTTCTGGGGTTGTGATTTAGCCATGAATATTGTTGTTTGACGTTAGCTTAACTTGATTATAATTCACTAATATATGATTGTTTCTTCAATTCTGTGATTAATTGCTTAATTGTCTGGCCAGCAGTTAGGTTCTATTTACTATCTATGTTATACTTGGGAAAGTCGTGTACAGATTAGAGAAAAATTGAAGAGAGCGCGATCTTAAATCTTAGGGGGCGGATTTGTGGTTAGGATAGGAATATACCTAGTCACTGTGCTTAATTAAATATCGTAATCATAATGCATTATTAATAGATTGATTTCATAGGAATATAGACGTTAATCTATTTTGAATAGGCGAGTAGTACTTCGTGAGAAGGCTATGAGAGCAATAATCGATTAATTAGCAACCATGAGTGAATTATATAAAAGGGAGAGTTGACTAGAACACAATATAGATGGTCAATCGATCACAACTCTGGAATAATTGTCTCTACTGATATTTTGAATAAGCAAGTAGTACTGATTATAGAAAAATCAACTTGTTACTTTATAATTTAGTTATTACTTAGAATTATAGCTTAGTATAATCATATTCTTGAACTTGATTTTAGCTTGACTGAATAACAATTTTAGTAAATTTTGTGGGTAGTTGATACAATTTTCTGTGGGTTCGACACTCGACTTATCATTTTATTACTTGTACAACCATGTATATTTGCCTGTGCATTTGGGAGCAACAAGTTTTTGGCGCCGTTGCCGGGAACTTGAATATTGACTACTTTCTAGTTTTTGTTTTAATTGTTCATTTCGTCTAGTCTGACTTTACTTGATTGTTTCTCTAATCTCAGGAACTTTGACTAAATGTGTAGGGTCAGAAGCCAGGACAGACTCAATGACTTTGACCCCGAACCTAAGAGAACATTTCATAGGAGGTTGAGGGAAGCAAAAGATACAAATAATCAGCAGGCACTCGTTCAATTTCCAGTGAATATGGCAGAGGTGCAACACATAGCTGTTCAGGAGGTAGTGATTCCCAGCATCGCTATTGTCACCTCTACCATCGTGAAACCCAGAATCACTAGGCACTTTGAGCTGAAACAGAACATGATCCAGTTACTTCATGCAAATGGGAAGTGTATGGGTCTTCCACACGAGGATCCACAACAGTATATCCTGAATTTCTTGGAGATTAGTGATACTTATATCACTAACGGGGTCACTCCAGACTATGTGAGGCTCGCAAATTTCTCATTCTCTCTGTTGGGCGAAGCAAAGCAATGGCTGAAGGCAGAACCAACTAATTCTATTACATCATGGAATGATTTGGCAAGGAAATTTCTAGCAAGGTTCTTCCCTTCAGGCAAAACTGCAAAGATCAGAAGTGAGATAGCTTCCTTCAAACAGAAAGCGGGAGAGTCTTTATACT
The DNA here is from genome assembly GCA_005239525.1 of Nicotiana knightiana. NCBI lineage: Eukaryota > Viridiplantae > Streptophyta > Magnoliopsida > Solanales > Solanaceae > Nicotiana > Nicotiana knightiana. The sequence continues at coordinate 23,774 of ML379827.1, read as the reverse complement.
CATCTTGGGAGAGGTTCAAGGGGCTACTCAGAGACTGTCCTCATCACAATCAGACAAACGAATTTCATAGAAGGGCTCCATCCTGAAACAAAAGTTATGGTACATGCTGCAGCTGGAGGTCAAGTGTTGGATAAAAGTTTTGACGAGATATATGCATTATTGAACAAATTCTACAAAACCAATATGGATTGGCAAAAATAAATGGATAGACACCGGTGCAAAAATCTATAGGGGTTCTCGAGTTAGATGTCATCTCGGCATTATCAGCGCAGATTTTTACATTGACCAACCAAGTCAATCATATGACCTTGGTTATAAACAAGAAACAAGAAACAAGCCCAGCCAGTGCAACAAGTTCAAATATTCCGTGAAGTCTGTGGAGAAGGTTACATGAGCAATCTATGCCCAACAAATCCAGAGTCTGTATATTTTGTGGGTAATGCAAATCGAGGCCAGACAAATTAGTATAGGGATACTTACAATCCCAACGAGGAACCAGCCAAACTTTTCTTGGGGTGGAAACCAAGATGCTCAGAATCAATACTGACCACAAGCACCTCAACAACAATATAGACCACCTCAGGCTGAACAACAAGCGAGTCCAACAAGTCACCTTGAGGAAATGATGAAGAAATTGATAGCTGATCAGCAAGCCCTCAATCAAAAATTGATGGCTGATCAGCAAGCCTTCACTCAGAATTTGATGGCTGATCAGCAAGCCCAAGCCGCATCATTGAGAAATTTGGAGCAGCAAGTGGGACAACTTGCCAGTGCCCAAAATAATCGGCTAGCTGGGGCTCTTCCTAGTGATACTGAGCCTAATATAAAGCTCAAGTCAATGCGGTTACTTTGAGAAATGGAAGAGTGTTAGAAGAATTTCCAAAGAAAAATAAGTATACAGCTCGTCTTGAAGGAGAATTAGTTCCCAAGTCAGTTAAGGAGAACGAGAAAGAGAACAAGGGATTAGAGCCAGTAATTGTGACAAGGCCACCACCTCTGTTTCCACAAAGACTGCAGAAGCAATAAGATGATGCTAAGTACAAGAAATTCTTATATATTTTGAGCCAAATGCGTGTGAATTTGCCTTTGATGGAAATTTTACAAGAAGTGCCTAAGTATGCAAGGTATCTCAGACATATTGTGGCAAACAAACGAAGACATACCGAGTTCAAAAAAGTTGCACTTACTGAAGAGTGCAGTGCTAGAGTTCAGAGTAAACTTCCTCCTAAGTTGAAGGATCCTGTGAGTTTCATAATTCCTTTGTCTCTTGGAAAACAAGAAGTTGGTAGAGCCCTGTGTGATTTAGGGGCTAGTATAAATTTGATGTCATCCTCTTTGTTCAAGAAACTCGGATTGGGGGTGCTTAGACCTACTACAATTAGCAAATATAGATCACTAGTTATGCCAGAAGGAATTATTAAGGATGTGTTATTTCGAGTGGGAAAGTTTATTCTTCCTGCTGATTTTATTGTTCTTGATTACGAGGCAGATGAGGAAGTGCCCATTATTTTGGGGCGACCATTCTTAGCTACTGGTGGAGCGATTATTGATTTGAGGGCAGGGAAGTTAAAGATGAGAGTTGACGATGAGGAAGTCACTTTAATGTGTACAAGTAACTTAAGCTCCCTAAGCATTATGAGGACTTGTTCATGATTAATGTGGTCGAATTGAAGGGGATAAAGAAGAGTCCTTATATGAATTGTAGTGATCCAGATAGGAAAACCGAGTTAGAGGAGGCGGTGTTGCAAGTTGAGTGTGTAAAGATGATTGAGAAACGAGTAAGAGATGAAAGAGGAGACCCTTTGAAAGCGTGCAAATAGGCTAGACTTTATGGGAGAAAGAAGAAGAGAAAGCTCCCAACCTGAGCAGAGTAGCAGCGTCGTGCCACGACGTTAAATCGGGCGCTTGTTGGGAGGAAACCCATATTTATTGCTTCATTTATTTCTATTTATTTTCTTATTATTGTTGTAGTATTTATTTTTATTTTGTAGGATTATAAGCATAGGAGGCAAAGCCATTGGAAGAGTTCAAAAGCGAGCTTGATGGTGAGAACTAAGTGTCGGATTCCACACAAAGGACCATGCCTGCGGGAAGTCTAAGTACCTGTGAGCCGCTATTGCTTCGGCATTTGGCTTTTCAGGGAATTTCTTGCCCATCCTTGTTATTGTTTTGCTTTATTTGTGCATTGGGGATACTGCACTCTTTTAAGTGTCAGGCAGGAGAATTCTCTAGATGATTAGTAGGATGTAGAAAAAATGTTAACTTCTTATTTTTATTTTCGTAGTTTTGTAGTATTTTAGTTATTTAAAAAAAAGTAGAAAAATTGGACTTTTCCCGATGATGGATCTCCTAGACATTTTTCCTGAGGGATTTAAGTCCAAAGAAAAAATAAAAACAAAATTTTCTTTGTAGGTAGTGTAGTAATTCCCCCTTGGTTTTTCTTTGTGCCGCGGTTATTTTCCAAGGGTTTTGTTTAAACCGGGTATAGGTCGTTTTATTCTTTTTAGGAGAGGAGCCATTGTGATGTGAATTGAATTGAAGCAATATCTCTTGACTTTGTTATGCCTTGAGAATAGTGAGTACTTTGGTTGTGACGCTTAGACTCAGTTTTTGACTCTTGCATAAGTACCTTAAATTGTATAGTCTTAAATTTGCTTAACTGCTTTGACTAGAGTGTCTTGATGAGTCCAATCCTGAGTGAGTTATGTGCCATGTGTGCATGAAGTTTGTATGTTATTATGGCATTGCATTTGATGTCTAGAACTTTCCCCGTGTGTTTACAAAGCGAAATAGTAGCTTTGTTCAGTCTTGGAAGTGATATAGGCGTTTCTTTGTTGAGACAAATATATATATATATATATTTTACCCACCTAATTGTTATGTATCGTAGTGTCACGAACCAAAATCTAACCATGGTCGTGATGACGCCTATCCTGTTACAAGCCAAGCTTATTTCCCAAAATATTACTACTAATTTGATTATAAGAATTTAATAAAATATTTCTAATAATTTAATTCATGATAAACTAAACCAACACTAAATATAAATAATATAAAATACGGAAAACGATTCCCAAACATCAGGGTGTCACCAAGTCATGAGCGTCTAAAACTATGAACTAAGATATATAAATCGTCTAACTGTCCAAAAGAAGAAACGACAAAAGAAGTAACAAGGTCCTGCAGACGCTAGCATCTAGCTTGCAATCTCCACAGATAGCCGGCCTGAACTCAATGAGCGTCGTGCTCTAACTCACCTGGATCTGCACATAAAGTGCAGGTTGTAGTATGAGTACAACCGACTCAGTAGTAATAGAAATAACTAAGGAACTGAGTAGTAGTGCGAGCTAAGCAAAACAGTCCAATTATTTATTTTCACAATTTACAATAAACATGAATAAACAGGTAAATTCCATAAAACCAACAAATGCCACAAAGAAATTAACAGGTAAATGCAGCAACAACAAAAGTAAATGCAACCTCACAGCATGTTACTCCATCGCTCAGGACTCGCACTCAGCACTCAACACTCAACACTCAAAACTCAATACACTCAACACTCTGTGCTCACTAGGGGTATGTACAGACTCCAGAGGGGCTCCCAAAGCCTAAGCACTAAGCACGGACAACTCACGTGCCATAATATCAATACATGTATCCGCACGGTCAACTCACGTGCTATGCGGATAACTCACGCGCTATGGTATCAATACCTGGACCTGCACGTTCAGATCACGTTCTATGCGGAAAGATCACGTGCTATGATATTAATATCCTCACAACCAGACCCTCGGCCTCACTCAGTCATGTACCGGAGGGGCTCCCAAAGCCCAAACGCTAAGCACGGACAACTCACGTGCCATAATATCAATACCTGGATCCGCATGGTCAGCTCACGTGCTACGCAGACAACTCATGCGCTATGGTATCAATACCTGGACCCGCACGGTCAGCTCACGCAGTATGGTATTAATATCCCACAACCAGGCCCTCGGCCTCACTCAGTCATGTACCTCTCCAGCCTCACAATGCACCACAAATAAAGGGACACATCTCATATCAAGTATCACAACATATCAGCAAAATAAAAGAGGCTGAGGTAAACATGTACAATAATTTCTATGACTGAGTACAAATAACGTGAGCATGAATAAAGCTGAAACATGATCTCTAACATGAAGGCAAACAAGTTCAACAACAAGTAAACACATAACCACAGATAATAGATGTTAGGCCTCACAGTCGCACGGGATGGACCAAGTCTCAATACCTCATGGTGCACACCCACACGCCTGTCATCTAGCGTGGGTATCAATTCCATACAATCACATGATATTGAATCTCCAGGTTTATACCCTCAAAGCCAGAGTTAAAATTGTTACCTACTCCGGGATGCCCTCGTCTCTGGAATCGGTCTCCAAAAGGGCTGAATCTAAACATAATCAGATTAATACCATCAACATGGGCTAATGAATCGAATTCCACAATAAAAACTACAAAATATGCCAAAAATTCGAAATCGGCCAAAATCCGGCCCCCGGGCCCACGTCTCGAAATTAGTCAAAAATGGCAGAATCATAAACCTCTTCCTCTCCCGAGTCTAACCATATAAACTTTGTCAAAATATAACTCCGTTTGGTCCCTGAAATCCCTACCTAAAACTCTCCAAAACTCAAGCCCTAACTCCCTCAATTTCACTTTGAAATCATCAATCAAATCCCAAAATCAAAGATAGATTCATGAAATATAACAAAAAATAAGTAGAGAACACTTATCCCAATCCCTATGGTGAAAATCGCCTCCAAAATCGCCCAAATCCGAGCTCCCAACTCAAAATATGACCGAATAAACAAATCCTTATTTTATATATTTTTCTGTCAGTTATTTTGCCTCGTTTCTTGTGCCAAATGATCCCAAAACTTGCTTTTTATGCCTCCAATAAATTCTTTGTAAACTTTTAGTCAAGTTAGGCTTTTGAATCACTCAATTTGACCTTATAATGAAGGAGATATGCTGGTTTCAATATTTGCAAATAGTGCAGATTTTTAGATAGGCCATTAGTGGCAATTTCGTAATTAATCTAAAAAATCTGGCAACCTAATTCTTAGTAAAATAATCATAAAATCTTCATACGATGTCCACATTCGCCGATTCTTTTTGCTATGGTTCCGTAATTACGATACAGATCTAATGCTTCAATCAAAACAGAAATCATAGCTCATTTGCTCAATGTGGTACCATTTATGCTTGAAGAAACAACGTCGAAACATAAGAAAAACGAGTGCAACACAACCCAAACCTATACGAAATTCACCTAAGGCCCTTGGGACCTCAACCAATAATTCCAACAAGTCATATATCACTACCCGAACTTAGTCGAACCTCCGGAACACCCAAAACAACACCAAAACACCAAATCAACCTCGAATTCAAGCATAAGAACTTTTAAACTTCCAAAATTTGTCAACGACGCCGAAACCTATCAAACCACGTCCGAATAACCTCAAATTTTGCACATACGTAAAAATGACACTACGAACCTGCTCCAACTTCCGAAATTCCATTCCGACCCCGATACCTAATTTTTCACCGTCGACCAAAATCTCTAAATTTCCAACTTTTGCAATTCAAGCCTAATTCTACCACGGACTGCCAAACTATATTTCGGACACACTCCTAAGTCTAAAATCACCCAATGAAGCTAATCGAATCATAAAAATCCAAATCTGAATTTGTTCACTCATAAGTCAACTTCCGGTTGACTTTTCAAACTTAGCTTTCTAATTAAGAGACTAAGTGTCTCATTTCATTCCAAACTACTCAGGACCCAAACTTGCCAACTCAATATAACTCAACACAACTGAATAATACATAAAGAAGCAGAAACGGGGGAAACGAGGCTATAACTCTCAGAACAACAGGCCGGGTCGTTACACGTAGTTAACCCCGTTGAGCCTGTAATCCTGTTTCTTTGGCAATCACATTACAAGCATTACCAATTTGTTTGAATTAAATATTTATTTGAACCTTTTCGCCTATAATGAGCACTTGAATTGTTATGAACTTTATAAAATTTAAAGTGTGGGGTAGTTAGTTTGTCTTTTGAGTGGAACTAATGAAATAAGGAGAAAAGTGCAGTGTTTTGAAAAAGTAAGAGCCACTTGAATTGAAAAAGAAAAAAAATAAAAAAAAATTGTTGTATTGATGTGAAAAGTATTCCATGATAGTGGTGACTCTTGATGTAATTGTTCTTAAAGAAATATGGAGTTAATATACATTGATGTGAAGGTGGAGTTTTGGTTTGACATAAATATGGGGTTCAAATGTTAAAGTATATGTATTAAAGTGCTTAGGGAGGTGTAGTCACTCATATCCAAATGTATCCTACCCGACCCGCAACCTACATTACAACCAATGAAAGTCCTACTTGATCCTAAATTGAATGAGCTCAATTAGTAGAGTAGTACACTACGGGCAAGCCTATGGTGCATCTTGTAGCATACGAATGTTATTTCTGAGAGTGAGTGAATTTTTTCTATCTTGAGTTCCTAATTGTTCTTAAATTTTATTGTGTGGAATACTCTCTTTTGTTGCGTGAGGGCACGTGATTCATGAAGGACATGTAATATTATTGACCTCTATGTTAAAGTAAGTGAGTGAATTGTGAAATAAGACATGGTATTTGTGAGTCAAATTTGGAGGCGAGGATTTCACACCTTTGTGCTTAAACTATTTTAAAGATTCTTAATATAATGAGTTAAGGGAATTGCTTAATATGTTGTGTCTATAAGTGTAGTTTGATTGCTCGAGGACAAGCAATGTTTAAGTGTGGGGTATTGATCTGTGTCTATAATTCCATAATTTCGTACATTATGTGCCTTGCATTTTACATGTTTTAATGATACATTATACTTTATTTGCGCGTAATGGAGTCTATTTTATATGTAGGTGTATTGAAGATGAAAGTAGAGCAAAAGGGATACTTAAACGTTGAAAGTGTACTCGAGAACAATGAAAATGAGAAAGCTGGCGAAGCCAGGCCTAAAGCAGGCGTTAGCCTAGAGACGCCAGGCTTGTATGTAAGCGCTAGACCTGGAAAGGAAAGGCAAAGGCCAAGCAAAACTAGGCGTTAGGCTTGCGAAGCCAGGCCTAGGGCCAAGTTTACCAGGCGTTAGGCGGGCGACGCCAGGCCTGAGGCAAAATCCATTATGAGTTTTAAAGATTTATTTCATCTCCTGGTTTGACTGGGACTTGACCTACACGTTTAGGTCTTTTCTTACACATATAATAGATCTAAGGACGCCACTTTTGAGGGGAATTAGACACGAGAAACATTCGGAAGCGAAGAGATCTCAGTTTTCCTCATCTTTTTCTAGTATTTTCAATTATTCAACACTTATGAAATTGTTTTCTATTATTATGAGTGTCTAAAACCCCATTGTTCCGGGGTTGTGATTTAGCCATGAATATTGTTGTTTAAAGTTAGCTTAACCTTGACTACAATTCACTAATATATGGTTGTTTCTTCAATTCTGTGATTAGTTGCTTAATTATCTGGCCAGCAGTTAGGTTCTATTTACTATCTATGCTATGCTTGGGAAAGCCGTGTATAGATTAGAGAAAAATTGAAGAGAGCGCGATCTTAACTCTAAGGGAGGGGGGAGG
>MDKJ01315942.1:0-21108 GCA_005239525.1 Nicotiana knightiana | reverse complement strand
CTCCTAGACTTTTAAGCCCAATGCTTAAAGTCTTTAAGCCCAATGCTTAAAGTCCAACAATATAGCCTTGTATTTTCTATGGCTGACAGATTTTAATAAGTGAGAATTGATGGCTGTTGAATTGAAGCTAAACAAGCGGCACAACTTCATACTGTCGTCCTGAGGAGGCAGCATTTGGGAACATTGAAATTGAATAATAGCCAACTAAGGTGATGAAGTTTAAACATGAAATAATCAGGCCGGTTGGAGCATTTTCCATTTTAGCTTTAAGAATTTTTTGTATTTGTTTTTCTTCCTTTTAGTTTTTATCGTAATAAAACAAATCATATTTGTTATTCTCCTACCCTTTGCAAGTTTGTACAATTTATCAAAACGACGTTCTCCTTGACGTTAATAGATAACGATACATATTTTAAAATATAGAGTATAAGAAAAAATTAATTAAAATTTATGGTCTTAAACATGTAATGAATTCTCCGTCAAGGAGCACTTCCCTTATAACGGGCCTAGCATGACACTATTCTGCGTTAATCGAGCCATTGAATTTTGGATATTTATATAATTATATATAAAATTAATAAAAACGAAAAGAAATTTCTATGGCCATAAAAAGGTCAAAAACAGAACTTTAAAATATAAACAAAGTGCCTTTGTCTTAACGGATAGAGTTCAAGAAATTTATGTGTATATACAAAACTTTTAACTTTGAGGAGTTCAAGCCTTTTGAATGGTAAGATGGATGAGTTGTTTTATTTATATTTAGATGACGTTAAGGTACTTATTACATTTGCCTAATCAAAAGTACTAAAGATTGATTTTTTAAAATAAAATTTAAGATAGTACCTAATTTTTTAATTTTTAATTTTTTCGTGACCGCGCAATAAATTTACTAGTTCACAAATTAAAGTTAGAATTAAAAAAACAACCACAAAATGATAATCCGAGTTAACGAAGATGTAATTAATAAACGTTAATAATCATGTCAACCACAACCCTAGAACGTAGAATGTTTAGCCACTTATGTTCGTAATAACAATTTTTCAAGTCTTGTGCATAAACAAATTATAAAGAAAAGAAGAAGGGATGAAGAATTTTATGATTTTCTCCTCCGAAAGTTATCCACGATATTTTTGCCTCCGATCGCCAAAACCCCTCTAAAAATAGTATTTAATAACTATTTATATATGTAGAGAAAAGATCCAAATAAAATAACTAAATCTAAAATCAAATAAAAGATAAAATAAATTTTAAAAACCCAAAACACGCTCGCTCCAGACCGTACCTCACGACTTTATAACACGCTCCACCTCGCTTCAGGCCTTGCGTCGCATGGTCTAACGCGCAAAATGAGTCTCGCGCCGCCTGCTCTATCGCGAGCAGCGAACCTCGCGTCGCCAGCTTCTTAGCTTCAATTCAAATCTGTTGCTTTTGCCTAACTTTCTCTTTTCACGTTTTTGTCTTCTTTCTCAATTGGCTTTTCAATTCGTTGCATTGTTCCTTGCTTCATTTGTTCTTCTTTTTGTCTTCTTTTGATTTGTTACACTTTTGTCTTCTTTTGTAATTAAATATCCACTAATTAAATAATCATACTTTATTTTTACTATATAAAATATACATAAAATCTCTACTTTGTTCCCCAATTTCGTGTTCAACGTACTTACACATAAAATAGACTCAATTAAGCACGAATATTGTATAATTTAGCATTAAAGCACCTAAAATGCAAGGTAAATAATGCACTAAAAATATGAAATTATAGCCAAACATCAAATGCACTTAAAAAAAAATATGCAACAAGTGTAGTATGAGTACATAAGCAACGTGTACCTAGTAAGTATCTAACCTAACCCCAGAGAAGTAGTGACGAGGGTTCGACATCGGTACTTGCTAGTGGACCAACAACATAAGGTACAGTAAAGAAATAATTAAGTATGGGGCGTAGTACATAAATGATATGTATAAGTATAATTCACATGGTACAAATCCCCCTCTTCACGAGGAACTCAAGCTCTTTATTAAAATTTCCCTCCTTACCCGGAGAACATATATATATATATATATAGTGAAACTCATCAAAGTGGCTTACCATAATTCAAATCCGAAATCTGCAGATACACTGGCTTCTTGCCAAGTTTTACGCACGATTTCATAGGAATATGATATAGGAAATACCGAGGCGTACGACCTGATCCAACATAATAATACAACCATGCACTGCCGAGGGTCGAACGGCCCAAACCATATGATAAATCAATTAACCTGCCGAGGCGAACGCTCCCATGAGAGTGTGGTACATAAATCCTGCCGAGGCGAACGACCCGTAAGAAGTGAAATACATACTCCTGCCGAGGTGAACGACCCAATCCTATAAGAATAAGAAGCTTTGATGGGTTCTCGACCCCACTCATGAATAAACGTGTGAGTTGAAATTTCTTTAAAGAAAACCACACACACACACACACACACACACACACACACACACACACACACATATATATATATATATATTAGAGACATACCGTAAGAGGAGGAATAATATCTGATGGCTAATCATGAACACGTGAAGTCTCTACATTAGAAAGTCTAGTCTTGAATAGAATATAAAACAAGGGAAATAACAAGTGAGAGACTACGCAAACAGTACAACTATAACATGATGTGAACCTAAGTCTACCCGGACAATAACATGAATGTGGCTACGTACGGGCTTTTGTCACCTCGCACGAATGTAGCCCCTACAACAAGCAACACACATAAATAATATCACCTACAGGTAATTTTTCCCTCACAGAGTTAGACAGAAGACTTACCTCATCTCAAAGCTCACTTTTCGGTCCAAAATTGTGCTTTCAATCCTCAACTCGGAGCCAAATGACCTGAAGCTAGTCAAATGATATAGAAAATAGTGAATACATGCTCAAGAGTTCATATCCTAACCACTAAGGTGATTTTCTAACCCAATTTGAAGAATCCCTAAAATTCACCCCGGGCCCATGTGCCCGGATTCCGAAATTTTTTTGAAGATAAGCTTTACCCATAACCTCACGAACTCAAATATATAGTTTATTCCAAATTCCATGTCAAATTTCGTGGTCAAGATACAAAAATACCAATTTCTAGGTTTCCTACCAAAAACCCCATAATTTCTACAAATTTCCATGTTTAAATACTTATACAAACCATGTATTTTAACTTATAATGAGTGGGAATCACTTACCTTGTGTTACATGATGAAGACTCCTCAAAATCGCCCAAGAACCGAGCTCAAAAATCCCAAATGAAAGTGAGGAAACGACCAAGTTCGATCCCCTTATGTTCTGCCTAGTTTTCACTTCTGCGGATTACTTAACCGCATTTGCGGTCCCGCTTCTGTGGATCTCTCATCACTTTTGCGACCCAGGGATTCCAGCCCATTTCTGCATCTGCAATCACCCATGCACATATGCGCATCCGCATCTGTGGATATACGTCCGCACCTGCGCCCCCAGGCCTTCTCCCCCATTCTCGCACCTGTGACACACCTCCGCAGATGTGACCTCGCAGGTGTGGACAACCCTTCACACCTGCGATTGCTGCCCAGCTTCACCCTGACCGCACCTCCGATCATGTCCTCGCTTTTGCGGTCACGCACCTGCAGTCAAACTTGCACAGGTGCGATTACACCAGAACTGGTGCACTTTAGCCATCTTTCAAGCTTCAACTTGATCCGTTAACCATCCTATTATACCAACCAACTCCAAAATATAACGCGGACCTGCTCGAGGCCTCAAATCACATCAAACAACACCGAAACCATGAATCATACCCCAATTCGAGCTTTATGAACTTTAAAACTTCAAACTTCTACATTCGATGCCGAAACCTATCAAATCACGTCCGATTGACCTCAAATTTTGCACACAAGTCACATTCGACATCTCCAACTTCTAGAATCAAAATCCGACCCCGATATCAAAAAGTCCACTTCCGGTCAAACTTCTCAAAAACCTTCAAAATTATAATTTTTAGCAAATGACTCCAAAATGACCTACGGACCTCCAAATCCACTTCTGGACATACTCCCAAGTCCATAATCATCATACAAACCTGTTGGAACCTTCAAATTCCGACTCGAAGGTCGTTTACTCAAAAATCATACTCTAATAAATTCTTCCAACTTAAGGCTTCCGAAATTAGAGTTCTCCTTCCAAATCAACTCCGATCTTCCCAAAATTCAATTCCGACCACACGTACAAGTCATAATACCTGAATTGAAACTGCCCAATCCCTCATACCACCAAACGGCGCGCTATAGCCCAAGACGACCGATCGGGTCGTTACAACAGTACTAAGCAACTGACTGTCAGTTGATATTATATTTAGGATGGATTTTCCTTAGGTTGGATTGACCATATACAATACTGAGTGATTGAGTATTTTGAGAGTGTGAGTACATGAGGTTTCCATTGAGGTGCATCACATATAACATGTACATTGGCATGTAGATATAGAGATGTCATTGTAACGACCCGGTCTGTCTTACATAAAATCTGCAATTATAATCATTGTCATTGACTTGTTATAGAGTGGTTATACTTTTATTGATGTGTTAGAGTTGGTAGGCTTGAAATTGAATGATTGTCGTGAGAGTCCAGTCATTTAGTCTTTTTCAAAAAAAAATAAAAATAAATAAAGCCTTAGAATGGGAAAAGTCAACTAAGAGTTGACTTATTGGTAAACGACCTTGGAATGCGGATTTTATATCTCGGATGGCTTTGTTAGGTGATTTGGGACTTAGGAGTGTGTTCAGAATACTTTTTTGATGCCCGGTGTAGAATTAGGCTTGAATTGGCAAAAATTAGTTTTTGGCGATTTTCAATCGGCAGTGGAAAATAGGATATCGGGGTCGGAATGGAATTCCAACAGTTGGAACGGGTTCATAATGTCATTTGGGATGTGTCTGCAAAATTTCAGGTCAATCGGAGTTGTTTTCGAGAGTTTCGGCATCGTTGGTGGATTTTAGAAAATTGAAAGTTCTTAGGCTTGAATCCTATATGATTTTGGTGTTTTGAAGTTATATTTAGTGTTTTGAGAGTGAAACTAAGTTTTAATGATCATATGTGACGTGTTAGTATGTTTGGTTGGGGTCCCGAGGGGCTCAGAATTGAATTCGAGTGCTTAACGGAGGTTTGAACTTGGAAATTGCAGCAATGCAGCTGCTGGTGCTGGTGTAACCGCACCTGTGGAAGTTTGACCGCAGGTGCGAGCCCGCAGGAGCGAGTAATGGGTCGTAGGTGCGGTTCTGCAAGTGCGGAAACCCCTGGACAGTATTAAATTAAACCCTCTGCGACCATAACCTATTTTAACACTATTTTTGAACGGGAAGAAGGTTTTGAGGCGATTTTGAAGAGGGAAAATAAGTGTTCTTCATAGAGTTAAGTATTTTTGTCATTAAAACTCAATTATAGGCGATTAAGGAGCATAATGCCAGTGTTTAATTCATGAAAATCAGTAGAAAAAGGTGGGTTTAGGGTTTGAGATTATGAGACCTTTATGGGTCGATTTGAGGGGTAAAATGAACTCTGATTTTAGCGTTCTTTATATGTACGGACTCGTGAGATGATGAAGAATATTTTTGTATAAAAATTTCTGAGTTCCGAGATGCGGTACCGGGGGTTGAGTTTTGACCGGTTTCGGGTTTTGTGCTTAAAATCAATACTTTTCAATTGGAATTCGTTCCTTAAGCATAATTTGATGATAAAGGTCCGATATTTATAGATTTGGAGCGCTCAAAAGTTGATTCGAGAGTTAAGCGTATTGAGGAATAGTTTCCAGGCTAGTTTGAGGTAAGTAATGTCTTTAAATCATGTCCTGAGGGTATGAAACCCCGGACTACGCACCCTTTCACGGGTTTTGGAATGCAAAGATTGGAACTTTGGAAATATATTCCCTATTTAGGCAACTATTGAGTTGCAAAACCATATTTTAAGCCTATGCTTAATAATATTGATATATTTTGATATGATTTGGGCTATAAGCCATGTTTAGGGCCTAGTGCCGATCTGTTTACCCCTTGAGGGTTGTTTTTATTGTTTTTCCTCACTTGATATGTTATGATTTCCACTCAGTCCTTTCTTGATAACATTTTTGACACTAAGAGTATTTTGAAACTATTTCTTGAAAATGAAACACTGTTTTGGGTCGAGAACCCGATATATTTATGGCATGAAGGGCAAATTGAGAGTGTCTGACTGAGTGAGGCTGCGAGCCTATATTGTGAGGATGCTATGATATGAGTGAGGCTGCGGGCCTATATTGTGAGTGATTTATGCCATGATGTGGCTTACTATAGCGCTTGGGCCATAGGATCCCCTTTGGATTCTGTACACACCCCTAGTGAGCGCAGGTACCTAATGAGTGATGCCCGATGGGCTTATACTGAGTGATTGTGAGGATGCCTGATAGGCTGATAATGAGTGACTATGAGGATGCCTTATGGGCTGATATTGAGTGATGGTGAGGATGCCCGATGGGCAATGGTTACGAGAAATGATTTTTAGCCCGAGGGGCAGTTTTATGAAGATTTTACTGAGTTTTTGAACTATGATTTACTTCATTTTTCAAACTGAATTTTACTGAGATATATTGATATTATACTTGTTTTGATAAAAAAGAAGAGGATTTCTTGAAATTAGTTTTTGAACTTATGTATTTTATGAATACTTTATGGTGACTTGGTGTTTTACTAGTTTTTTGTGAATTGGTGTATCAGTGCTGTGTGTTTTATATTTTTTGGACTGTGATTTACTTTCATTACTACTGAATTGGCGTACTCATCATTACCCCCTGTGACTCTGTGCACAGATTCAGGTGACGGTCCGGAGCAGTAGTTGTCTCAGTTCGTTAGCAGCAGTTACGAGATTTCGAGGTAGCTGTCCAGCGTCCACATCTTCTCCATTTCCCTTCCTTATTTAGTTTTAGCATTTATTTCCTAGACTTTATTTAAGACATTAGTAGAGTTAGTTTTATTTCGTAGATGCTTGTGACCATGTTGACCCCAATCTTGGGAGGTTTTGTTTAGAGTTGTTTAGACTTTTATTGGGGCGCTAAGACTTAAATAAATTATTTTTATGCTATGGTTGTTGCTATTATTGAACTTTGAATTATCATAATCAGACAAATGCGTAAGTAATGTGATGATTGGCTAGCCTAGTATCATGATAGGCGCCATCACGTCCTGTTAGGATTTGGGGTCATGACAAGTTGGTATCAGAGCTCTATGTTGCATAGGACTCAACAGTCATGAGAAGGTTCAGTAGAGTCTTGCGGATTGGTACGGAGACATCTGTACTTATCTTCGAGAGGCTGCCGAACTCTTAGGAAAAATCTCAAATTTTTGAACTCTTTCGTACCAATCTATTAATTCTTGAAATCTAAACTTATGATGTTTCATTCTCTCACAGATGGTGAGGACACGCAATACCGAACAGGGTGACCAGACACCAGCTGGACCCATGAGAGGTCGAGGCCACGGTCGAGGCTGTGGTAGAGGTAGGGGACCAGTCCAGACAGCAGCAGGGGTAGTACCAGAGGATCCCCCTGTTATTCAGGATCAGGTTCCCGCCGATGGTGCCCCAGCGGGACAGGCTCAGGCACCGGCAGTGCCTATTATTCTTCTGGGTCTTCAGGAGACCCTTGCTCAGATATTGACGATGTGTTCCAGTTTAGCTCAGGCAGTTGCTATGTCTACTACTGCCACCGCAGCTTAGGCCGGGGAGACAATCAGACTCCAGCTGCCCGGACACCTGAGCAGGTTGTATGGGGTATTCAGGCACCGGGAGCAACCCCAGATTAGCCGGTTGCTCCGGTCTAGGATTTTGTAGTCCCTGTTATGCCTGAGGACGAGCAACACAGGTTGGAGAGGTTCAGCAGACTTCAGCCTCCAACTTTCAGTGGTACAAAGGGCGAGGATGCTCAAGGGTTTCTAGATAAGTGCCAGAGGATACTACACACTGCAGGTATTTTGAAGACCAACGGGGTCTCATTTGCTATATTTCAGTTTGCTGGTGCTGCTTTCACTTGTTGGGAGGCATTTGAGAGGCGTAGGCCGGTTGGTTCAACACCACTCACCTGGAAACAGTTCTCCACGATCTTTTTGGAGAAGTATGTTCCTCAGTCCCACAGATAGGAGCAACAGGCAGTTTGAGCAGTTGCGACAGGGAGAGTTGTTAGTTACTCAGTACGAGATAAGGTTTTCCGAGTTGGCTAGACATGCTTCTGAGATTGTCCCTACTGATAGGGAGAGGATTAGGAGGTTTGTAGATGGTCTTTCTTATCAGCTTCGGATCTTGATGACCAGAGAGAGAGTGTCTGGATCTATATTTGAGTAGGTAGTTGACATTGCTCGGGACATTGGGTCGGTTCGTAGGCAGAACCGTGAGGAGAGGGAGGTCAAGAGCCCTCGGGGATCAGGTAACTTCAGTGGTTCCCCTTCTATATGTCAGTTTCAGCCCAACAGAGGTCGTCCATTCAGGCCTCCACAGCCAGTTCACCCAGATTACAGTGGTGTATCTTTGGGGCAGGGTCCTCGCAGTTCTTATCAGGGACTTTCATCTTTTAGTTTCCTTCCAGCTCAGAGCTCCGCCCGAGCATCATCTTATCAGGGTTCTTCTATGCGAGGTTCATCTGGTGGTTATCATAGTGGCAGAGGTTCTCGCCAGTTTTCATTTCTAGCTCCAGGTAGTTGTTATGAGTGTGGAGAGTTCGGACATGAGTGGAGGCAGTGTCCCCGTCGTCCTAGTAGTTCATCTCAGCAGAGGGTTCAGCCCTCGGCTTCAGCCCCAGTCACTTCACCACCTACCCAGGCAGCTAGGGGTGGTGGTCAGGCATCTAGAGGCCGCCCTAGAGGGGGAGGTCGAGCAGATGGAGGCCAGCCACGTATCTATGCACTTTCGGCTAGGCCTGATGCTATGGCCTCAGATGCGGTGATTACATGTACTATTTTAGTTTGTCACACTGAAGCTTTGGCTTTATTTGACCCTTGTTCCATGTACTCGTATGTTTCATCTTATTTTCCCCACTTTTTGAATATGCCCCTTGAGTCTTTAGTTATGTATATTCATGTTTCGACTCCGGTGGGTGATACTATTGTTGTGGACCATGTGTATCGGTCATGTCTTATATCTATGGGGGTCTGGAGACCCGAGTGGACTTGATGTTACTCAGTATGGTTGATTTTGATGTAATTCTGGGCATGGATTGGTTATCACCATGTCATGCTATCCTTGATTGTCACGCCAAGACCGTGACCCTAGCTATGCCCGGAATTCTGAGAGTTGAGTGGACAGGGTCTATAGAGCACGTGCCTAGCAGAGTGATTTCTTATTTGAAAGCCCAGCGTATGGTGGAAAAAGGATGTGAATCTTATCTTGCGTTTGTGAGGGATGCTAGTAGTGAGACTCCTTCTGTTGATTCTGTTCCTGTGGTCCGTGATTTTTCGGACGTATTCCCTGCAGATCTTCCAGGCATGCCACTTGATAGGGATATTAATTTTGGTATTGACCTGGTGTCAGATACTCGGCCTATCTCTATTACACCTTACCGCATGGCGCCAGAAGAGTTGAAAGAATTAAAGGAACAACTTTAGGAACTCTTAGATAAGGGGTTCATTCAGCCTAATTTGTCGCCTTGGGATGCGCCAATGTTGTTTGTGAAAAAGAAGGATGGTTTGATGCGCATGTGTACTGATTACAGGCAGCTGAATAAGGTTACGGTGAAGAATCGGTATCCCTTGCCTCGTATTAATGACTTATTTGATCAGCTTCAGGGAGCTAAGGTGTTCTCCAAGATCGACTTGAGGTCGGGGTATCATCAGTTGAAGGTTTAGGATTCTGATATTCCGAAGACGGCTTTTAGGACCAGATATGGTCATTACGAATTTCTGGTTATGTCATTTGGGCTGACCAATGCCCCAGCCCCGTTCATGGAATTGATGAACAGCGTGTTTCAGCCTTACCTTGACTCATTCGTCATTGTATTCATTAATGACATCCTGGTTTATTCCCGTAGCTAGGAAGAGCATGCTCAACACTTGAGGATTGTGTTATAGAGATTGAGGGAGGAGAAACTTTATGTAAAATTCTCCAAGTGTGAGTTTTGGCTTGGTTCAGTAACTTTCTTGGGGCACGTGGTGTCTAGTGAGGGTATTTAGGTTGATCCGAAGAAGATTGAGGTGGTGCAGAGTTGGCCCAGACCGTCTTCAGCCACAGAGATTAAGTTTCCTTAGTTTGGTGGGATATTATCGTCATTTTGTGGAAGGATTCTCTTCTATTTCTTCGCCTTTGACTAGATTGACCCAAAAGGGTGCCCCATTCAGATGGTCCGATGAGTGTGAGGAGAGCTTTCAGAAGTTCAAGTCAGCATTGACCACAACTCCGGTTTTGGTTTTGTCTACTGGCTCGGGTTCCTACGCAGTCTATTGTGATGCTTCTAGAGTTGGCTTGGGAGCGGTGTTGATGCAGGACAGTAGGGTGATCGCCTACGCGTCTAGACATTTGAAGGTGCACGAGAAGAATTACCCAGTGCACGATCTTGAGTTAGCTGCCATTGTTCATGCCTTAAAGATTTGGCGGCATTACTTGTATGGGGTACAGTGTGAGATTTTCACTGATCATCGTAGCTTGCAGTATCTGCTGAGGCAGAAGGACTTGAATTTGCGTCAGAGAAGGTGGTTAGAGCTTCTTAAGGACTATGACTTAACTATTTTGTATCACCCGGGGAAAGCCAATGTAGTGGCTGATGCCTTGAGTCGCAGAGCCGAGAGCTTGGGGAGTCTAGCTTACCTTTCAGCAGCAGAGCGACCGTTAGCACTTGATGTTCGGGCTTTAGCGGGTCAGTTGGTGAGTTTGGATTTGTCAGACCCTTCGCAGGTATTAGCCAGCATGGCTTCCCGGTTTTCTCTCTACGATCAGATTAGAGCTTGCCAGTATGATGACCGACACTTGTTAGTTCTTCAGGATAGAGTTCGTCGGGGTGATGCTAGAGATGTGACTATTGGTGATGACGGAGTTATTAGGATGCAGGGCCGTATTTGCGTGCCCAATGTGGAGGGTATTCGATAGTTGATATTAGTAGAGGCTCACAGCTCGCGGTATTCTATTCATCCGGGTGCCGCGAAGATGTATCAGGATCTGAGACAGCAGTATTGGTGGATGCGGATGAAGAGAGATATTTTTGAGTACGTAGCACGGTGTCTCAAGTGCCAGCAGGTCAAGTATGAGCACTAGAGACCATGTGGGTTACTTCAGAGGTTAGATATTCCGGAGTGGAAGTGGGAGCAGATTACTATGGAATTTGTAGTTGGGCTTCCACGGACTTCGAAGGGTTTTGATGCTATTTGGGTTATTGTGGATAGATTGACCAAGTCCGTGCATTTCATTCCTGTCAGTACTACTTATACTTCAGAGCGGTTAGCTGGTATTTACATTAAAAAGATTGTCCGGTTGCATGGAGTTCCGGTTTCTATCATTTCTGACAGAGGTACACAGTTCACATCTCAGTTTTGGAGGGTCGTACAGAGAGGTATGGGTACTGATGTAGAGTTGAGCACTGCATTTCACCCGCAGACGACGGGCAGTTAGAACGGACTATTCAGATTTTGGAGGACATGTTACGGGCTTGTGTGATTGATTTTGGTGGTTCATGGGATCAGTTCCTACCACTAGCGGAGTTTGCATATAATAACAGCTACCAGTCCAGCATTCAGATGGCCCCGTATGAGGCCTTATATGGTAGGAGGTGTAGATCTCTGGTTGGTTGGTTCGAGCCTGGTGAGGCTAAGTTATTGGGCACAAATTAGATTCAGGATGCGTTGGAGAAGGTGAAGTTGATTCAGGAGCGACTTTGCACGGCGCAGTCTAGACAGAAGAGTTATACAGACCGAAAGGTTTGGGATGTGTCTTTTATGGAAGGTGATAAGGTACTGTTGAAAGTATCACCCATGAAGGGTGTTATGAGGTTCGGAAAGAGGGGAAAGATGAGTCCACGATTTATTGGTCCTTTTGAGGTGCTTCAGCAGGTTGGAGAGGTGTCTTATAGACTCGCTTTGCCACCCAGTCTATCGAGTGTTCATGCGTTAGACTTCAGCACAGTTTCATGTGTCGATGCTCAGGAAATATGTTGGTGATCCGTCTCATGTGTTAGACTTCAGCACAATTCAGCTTGAGGGTAATATGTCATACGAGGTTGAGCTAGTAGCTATTTTAGCTCGCGAGGTCAGAAAGTTGACGTCTAAGGATATAACATCAGTAAAGGTACAATGAAGAGGTCAACCAGTGGAGGGGGCTAATTGGGATACCGAGCGGGAGATGAAGAACAACTATCCACACTTGTTTGAGACTCCAGGTATGTTCTAGACTCGTTCGAGGACGAACATTTGTTTAATAGGGGGAGGATATAACGACCCGGTCTGTCGTTACGTAAAACCTGCAATTATAATTGTTGTCATTGACTTGTTATAGAGTGGTTATACTGTTATTGATGTGTTAGAGTTGGTAGGCTTGAAATCGAATGGTTGTAGTGAGAATTCAGTCATTTAGTCTTTAAAACAATTTCAAATAAAATAGCCTTAGAATGGGAAAAGTCAACTGAGAGTTGACATATTGGTAAACGACCTCGGAATGCAGATTTTATGGCTCGGATAGTTTCGTTAGGTGATTTAGGACTTAGGAGTGTGTTCAGAATAATTTTTTGATGCCCGGTGTAGAATTAGGCTTGAATTGGTGAAAGTTAGTTTTTGGCGATTTCCGGTCGGCAGTGGAAAATAGGATATCGGGGTCGGAATGGAATTCCGACAGTTGGAACAGGTTCGAATGTCATTTTGTATGTGTCTGCAAAATTTTAGGTCAATCGGAGTTGTTTTGGATAGTTTCGGCATCATTGGTGGATTTTAGAAAATTGAAAGTTCTTAGGCTTGAATCCGATGTGATTCTGGTGTTTTGAAGTTATATTTAGTGTTTTGAGAGTGCAAATAAGTTTTAATGATCATATGTGACGTGTTAGTATGTTTGGTTGGGGTCCCGAGGGGCTCGGGATTGAATTCGGGTGCTTAACGGAGGTTTGAATTTGGAAATTGCAGAAATGCAGCTGCTGGTGCTGGTGTAACCGCACCTGCGGATGTTTGACCGCAGGTGCGGGCCCGCAGAAGCGAGTAATAGGTCGCAGGTGCGGAGAGGTTGCAGGTGCAGTTAGGGGACCGTAGGTGCAGTTCCGTAGGTGCGGAAACCCCTGGACAATATTAAATTAAACCCTGCGCGACCATAACCTATTTTAACACCATTTTTGAACGGGAAGAAGCTTTTGAGGCGATTTTGAAGAGGGAAAATAAGTGTTCTTCATAGAGGTGAGTATTTTGGTCATTAAAACTCAATTATAGGCGATTAAGGAGCATAACCCCAGTGTTTAATTCATGAAAATCAGTAGCAAAAGGTGGGTTTAGGGTTTGAGATTATGAGACCTTTAGGGGTCGATTTGAGGGGTCAAACACACTCTGATTTTAGCGTTCCTTATACATACCGACTCGTGAGATGATGAAGAACATTTTTGTATAAAAGTTTCTGAGTTCCGAGACGCGGGCTCGGGGGTCGGGTTTTGACCGGTTAAGGTTTTTGTGCTTAAAATCAATACTTTTCAATTGGAATTCGTTCCTTAAGCATAATTTGATGATAAAGGTCTGATCTTTATATATTTGGAGCGCTCAGAAGTTGATTCGAGAGGCAAGCGTATTGCGGAATAGTATCCGGGCTAGTTTGAGGTAAGTAATGTCTTCAAATCCTGTCCTGAGGGTATGAAACCCTGGACTACGCACCCTTTCACGGGTGTTGGAATGGAAAGATTGAAACTTTGGAAATATATTCCCTATTTAGGCAACTACTGAGTTGCAAAACCAATTTTAAGCCTATGCTTAATAGTATTGATATATTTTGATATGATTTGGGATATAAGCCATGTTAGGGGCCTAGTACCGATATGTTTACCCCTTGGGGGTTGTTTTTACTGTTTTTCCTCACTTGATATGTTATGATTTCCACTAAGTCCTTTCTTGATAATTGTTTTGACACTCAGAGTATTTTGAAACTATTTCTTGAAAATGAAACACTGTTTTGGGTCGAGAACCCGGTATATTTATGGCCTGAAGGGCAAATTGAGAGTGTCTGACTGAGTGAGGCTGTGGACCTATATTGTGAGGATGCTATGATATGGATGAGGCTGCGGGCCTATATTGTGAGTGATTTATGCCATGATGTGGCTTGTTATAGCGCTTGGGATGTAGGAGCCCCTCCGGAGTCTGTACACACCCCTAGTGAGCGCATGTACCTAATGAATGATGTCTGATGGGTTTATACTGAGTGATTGTGAGGATGCCTGATGTGATGATACTGAGTGACTGTGAGGATGCTTGATGGGCTGATATTGAGTGATGGTGAGGATGTCTGATGGGCAATGGTTACGAGACATGATTTTTAGCCTGAGGGGCAGTTTTATGAAGATTTTACTGAGTTTTTGAACTATGATTTACTTCATTTTCAAACTGATTTTTACTCAGAATTTTACTGAGATATATTGATATTATACTTGTTTTGAAAAAAAAAGAGGATTTCTGGAAATTAGTTTTTGAACTTATGTATTTGATGAATACTTTATGGTGACTTGGTGTTTTACTGATTTTTTGTGAATTGGTGTATCGGTGCTGTGTGTTTTATATTTCTTTGGACTGTGATTTATTTTCATTACTACTGAGTTGGCATACCCATCACTACTCCCTGTGACTCTGTGCACAGATTCAGGTGACGGTCCGGAGCAGTAGCTGTCTTAGTTCGTTAGCAGCAGTTACGGGATTTCGAGGTAGCTGTCCAGCGTTCACAGCTTCTCCATTTCCTTCCTTATTAGTTTTAGCATTTCATTCCTAGACTTTATTTAAGACATTAGTAGAGTTAGTTTTATTTCGTAGATGCTCATGACCATGTTGACTCCAGTCTTGGGAGGTTTTGTTTAGAGTTGTTTAGACTATTATTGGGGCGCTAAAACTTAAATAAGTTATTTTTATGCTATGGTTGCTGCTATTATTGAATTTTGAATTATCATAATCAGACAAATGCGTAAGTAATGTGATGGTTGGCTAGCCTAGTACCACGATAGGCGCCATCACGTCCTATTAGGATTTGGGGTCATGATAGTCATATTCCTCATATCATTCAGAATTAATCTATTTTACTTGTACTGAGTTTAACTGTGTAACTTGAAAGCATGCCTACATTTATGTACTGTTATTTCTATACTGGACTGTACTTGTTGAGCTCGTCAATACTTTCAGCCCAAAGGTTACTTTTGTTACTTATTGAGTTCATGTGGTCGGGGTTACTCATACTACACTCTATACTTCTTGTGCAGATCCAAATACTTCCCGATATAGCGGCTGCTAAATTTCGGAGTTTTATCTGTTGGAGACTATCGAGGTAGTTGCTTGGCGTCTCGCAGACCTTGTCTCTCTTTTCTTTCAGTTGTTTGTACTGTTCTATATTTCGAGACAATATTTTATCAGTCAGACTATGTTATCAATTAGATGCTCATAACTCAATGACACCAGGTTTTGGGAGTGTATTTATATCAGTTTTGTGGGATTTTCTATTAAATTTAAATATTATGTTTTCAAACTTAAAAGATTATATATTTTATTGAGGTTATCGGCTTGCCTAGTGTTGAGATAGGCACCATCATGACATAAAATTTTGAGTCCTGACATTAACACTATATTATAATTGATTCGAATTTATTTTCTAATTTCTTTCAATATCGATGGTCTTTTCATTTTGGAATATATCTATTTAAGCCATGTTTTTTGTCTACCTAAAGATAGTGTTACTTGTATAATGAATTTGAAAAAAAATGAAACCAATTTTTTTTTTGTTGCTAATTACCTATTCCAAATACTTAATTTTTTATTTTCACCAATAAAAGATATAAATTATATTTTATTGATTTAAATA
Source organism: Nicotiana knightiana (assembly GCA_005239525.1). Taxonomy (NCBI): domain Eukaryota; kingdom Viridiplantae; phylum Streptophyta; class Magnoliopsida; order Solanales; family Solanaceae; genus Nicotiana; species Nicotiana knightiana. The sequence goes on along the minus strand of MDKJ01315942.1, from coordinate 5,086 downwards.
CTTAATAGTAGTATATCATACTAAATTTTAAATATTCGATTATAATTATATTTTACTGAATAAAAATTCTTTTGTTAAATTATAAGAAAATCAAATGAGTGGGAAATAGTTTCTATATTTTAAAGTATTTTAGTATCTAAAAGAGTTTCACCTAAATCAAAACATAAAAAAAGTTACTCCGTCATCTTTCAAGAACGTCGTACGTCCTCTTTCTTTTTTGATTGCATTTTTGGTATCTGTCCAAAGGAATAAACTTCTAATGCCAAGAGGTTACGTCTTATTTGGTTAATATTTTTAATTCATTCATTTTCTTGCCATTTATATAATTTAAGTGTAAAAATTTATATAAAATAAAATGTTAATATTTTTGAAGTTCTAAATATTAAATTTTTCTACGTAATCTAAATAAGGAAGAATGTAATACATAAATTTAGTTGATTTTATAGTCCTAAATATTAGAAAAATAATTAAATGAGCATTCCTACATATTAGGAAAATAACTAAATTACTATTTTATCCAATGTAAACTCTATTTTTAAAAGGTAAAAAGGCGAACGATATTTTGTTAAGGGCCTTTGTGCTTTTAATATAAATAGTTTCTATGGACGTGCGATGCACGTTAATAATAGTAAGTAGACATTTAGACTTGCTGGGAACCTTCACTGACTGTAAAGACCCGGTCGGTCGTTACACAGAATTTGCATTATATTTGATGTTATTGCCTTGTCATAGGTTGGTTATATTGTTTAGGATGTGTTAGAGTTGGTTAGCTCAGGTTCAGAGTGGTTATAGAAGGAGTTAAGACACTTAGCCTCTAAAAGTAGCTTTAGAGTTGAAAAAGTCAACTAAGAGTTGACGTATTAGTAAACGATCTCATAATGTAGATTGTATGGCTCGGATAGCTTCGTTAAGTGATTTGGGACTTAGGAGTGTGTTCGGAATATTTTTGTGATGTCCGGTGTAGAATTAGGCTTGAATTGGCGAATGTTAGTTGGCGATTTCCGATCGGCAGTGGAAAATAGGTTATCGGGGTCGGAATGGAATTCCGAAAGTTGGAACAGGTTCATAACAAAATTTTGGATATGTGTGCAAAATTTCAGGTCAATCGGATGCGTTTTGGTTGGTTTCGGCGTCGTTGGTGGAATTTAGGAATTTCAAAGTTCATAGGCTTGAATTTGATGTGATTTTGGTGTTTCGATGTTGTTTTTGGTGTTTCGAAGGCTCGACTAAGTTCGAATGATGTTATGGGACGTGTTGATATATTTGTTGAGATTTTCGAGGGCCTCCGGTGGATTTCGAAAGGTTAACGGATCAATTTAGACTAGAAGAAAAACTGCTGCATTTTTTTCACAGCAGCATGAACAGTAACTCGGGTGAACAGTAAAACGTGTGAACAGTACCGCGAAAATTCTGGACAGTATAAAAATAAACCGTCTGCGACCAATACCCACTTTTTCATCATTTTTGTACGGAAAGAGAGCTTTTGAGGCGATGAAGAGATAAAATCATTGTTCTTCATTGAGGTAAGGATTTTGGACCATAATACTCGATTATATGTGATTAAAGATCAAATATAAGTGTTTAATTCATAAAAATCAGTAGAAAAAGATGGAGTTAGGGCTTGAGATTATGAGACCTTTAGGGGTCGAGTTGAAGGGTCAAACGAACTCCGATTTTAGCATTCTTTATATGTACGGACTCGTGAGATGATGAAGAACATTTTGGTACAAAATTTATCGAGTTCCGAGATGCGTTCCCGGGGTAGAGTTTTGGCTAATTTCGGGTTTTGTGTTAAAATTGGTACTTTTCAATTGGAATTCATTCCCTTAGCATAATTTGATGATAAAAATTTGATCTTGGTAGATTTGGAGCACTCGAAAGTTGATTCGAGAGGCAAACGGGTTGTAGAGTAGCTTTTCGGGCTAGTTTGAGGTAAGTAATGTCTTTAAATCCTGTCATGAGGGTATGAAACCCTGAACTTTACATCCTTTCATGGTTTTGGAGTGATGCATACACTGGATGACGAGTGTGGGGCGTGCACAAATTGAAAATTTGGAAATATGTTTCCTTTTTAGGCAACTATTGAGTTGCGAAAATGCTTTTAAAGCCTATTCTTTATAGTATTGATATGTTTTGATATAATTGGGCTGTAAGCCATGTTTGGGGTCTAGTACCGATCTGTTTTAACTCCTTAGGGGATATTTTCCTGATAATTTCTCACTTAGAAATTATGATTTTACACTCAGTCTTTCCTGATAAATTATTTTGACACTCAACACTTGTTGATATTAATTCTTGAAATGAAATACTGTTTTGGTTCGAGAACCCTGTTTATTTATGGCCCGAGTGGTATGTTGAGAGTGTCTGACTGAGTGAGGCCTGTGAACAACTAATTTTTGACCACACCCAAGTTTTATACTATTTTAGCGTAAATATTTCTTTCAGGTCTAATATTCATATTTTTAAACTTTTCTGTTGCTTTTAATAGGTTTATATTAAAAAACAAAATGTTCATATATTTATAGTACAAATTTTATTTCTAATTATATGGAGAAAAAGAAAATTTACAACAAAAAAAAAATTGTGGTTTCTTTTAATTTACATTTTTACAAAAGCTAGTGCTTTATGTATTTTCTTAGTATCATTCGAATTATAGCGTAAATATTTAATTTAGTTTATTCATACTTTTCTTTATCTAAAAGAAGTGGGTTAATATTTTTATTTAATAAAAAAGAGTAATTAAAAAGTTTTTATATATATATATATAATACTAAAAAGTAGCACCCCATTACACCATGTTTCCCTCAAATCCCTCACTTCTCACCCACTCCCTCACGTCATTGCACAGACAACACATGATCTCCAGGATTTTCCATTCAACTATCCATATTCACATAGTTAAAAACACATTAATGTATAAATAAAGGAAAAAAGAAACGGAGGGGGGGAATACAAAAAGAAAGAAGAACAGAAAGAGGAAAAGAAAGATTAGAAGGGAAAAGAGAAAAGAAGATAGAAAGAAGGAGAACGGACAGAAAAGAGAGCAGAAAGAAAGGCTAAAAAAAATAGCAAGGAACAGAGAAAGGAAAAACCGGACTTCCCTTCACAAAAAAAAAAAAGAAAAAAAAAAAGAAAGGAAAACGCAACCTTCTTCTTCATCAAAGATCCAGTTTTAAAACCAGTTTTTATCAGTCAAAAAAAAAAAATCAGCCTTCAAATCTCCATAAACACGTCAGTTTGGTCTTCTTCACCGTCGAAATTCGAGTTTTTTTGGAAAGTTTGAAATCATTCGAGGTTCTCGCTCACAGCCCCGGTCCATTGGTCTCGGCATTGAAGTTTTGGTTTCAAGTTTATGTGTCTGTTCAACTTGGGAAGTGCAGATGTAATATTTAAAGCAAGATTTCTTAATATGAAAGGTTAATTCTCTCGCTCATTTCTTTTATTAGTTGTGTGTGATTAATTATGTGTTAAGAGTTATATTAGCTTCTTGTTTTGTTATTTTTACGGTTTGTTTAGTTATATGATACACTACAGTTTTGATTCATTGTTGAGATCTATCATTTAAATAATTATCTTTGGAAGCATATATGAATTCGTCAGTGATGTTTGATTTGATTAATTTCTAGTCATTTGCTTTGTTAAAGTAGTATTCATGACAAATTGGTTAATTTCTCTAAAAGTGGGATTTCAGCAGTCGTCTTTTTAGGGGTTCATTTCATAATAAGTTGTGAACATTTTTCTGTTTACATAGTTTCTATTTGGAAGTAAGTTGCTTTCCTTGGGGGCATTGAAATTGATACAATAGCTAATTTGTAATTTGTGATTTCAAAGTAGTTTAGGAAAATAACTCATAAAAATTCATAGTTTTGCTTTAAGCGCGATTAATAATAATCATCGTGACTATGAGAACGATTCATGTGACATAGTTACGATACCAAAAATAAACCGAGGTATGCGACCACGCAACGTCGGCCAAATAATCTTAATAATAATAAAATATTTAAAATTATGTACACGTTTATGTGGCACAAATAAAGGTTAAAATAAACACTCGTAGAGAATTTTAGGAATGAATTTCTTAAAAAATTATTATCAGAATTGCGTACACGCTCGCGTGACGTGATTTCGGTTTCTTTGACAACAAAACAAAATATGCGCTTGCGCACTTCTTTTTTTTCCCGTATTATTTAATGAGTTCAGTGTCGAGAATTGGTGTACACGTCCGCGTGACATGATTTTAGACGCATTCTAACCTCTACGGGTTTATGTATACGTGACTCATCTCAAAATAACTCTTTAAATACAAAAGAACATTAAAAGCGGTAAAATATAAAAATGCATTTAGGTGCTAAAATCAGTAATTAAACAATTTAGGCCAAGTTTAATCATTAAGCGACCGTGCTAGAACCACGGAACTCGGGAATGCCTAGCACCTTCTCACGGGTTAACAGAATTCCTTACCCGGATTTCTGGTTCACAGACAATTTAAACAGAGTCAAAATTCCTTGGTTTTGGGATTTCCAATAAATAAATGGTGTCCCGGAACACCGTAAAAAATCCGGGTGGCGACTCTGAAATAAATAAATCCCAAAAATCAAATAATGTGACTTAAAGTGAAAAAACTCCCTTATCCCACCCTTTCGGGAAAAAGGAGGTGTGACAGCTTTGGCGACTCTGCTGGGGACGCAAATCTAGAATCTCTGGTTTAGAGTTTAAGAATTCGAGCTTGTTAATGTGATTTTACTTGGCTTTATTAATTGTGATATTACTGTATTTTGTGCGCACAATGTGCTTAATGTTATTTATTTACTGTTTTGATATCTATTTGAACTGTATTTAAACTTTCTTCTTACGCCTCCTTTCTGAGTCTTCTAAAAAAATTGGTGCACACGTTCGCGTGGCCCGCTTTTCTGTTAGAGGTCATACCAAGTAAGAAATACGGGGATGGACTAGCTACTAGGCCGGATATCCTTTCGTGCTACCGGTACGTCGCTCCCACTCCGACTCGAGTTGTCCGCTCGGTTAGCCAATGTCTAGAACAAAACCTTAGGTTTAACCCTAGAATGACAAAACATCATGCCGGATC
>MDKJ01234621.1:0-13652 GCA_005239525.1 Nicotiana knightiana | reverse complement strand
TTCCTTCCACTCATTGATCCGTTCCATATTAGTCTTGTGTTGCTCCAGATGCTCGGCCTCAGACGCACGAACCCTTTTGCGTAGATTATTGTATTTCACATGAGCCTCGGCCGCTTCGTCTATGACCCTATTTCTACTGATACCTGGCTCAACTATCCCTGTTATGCTATCTTCCAACCATGATAGGTAAAAGCATACATGCCCTGCGTGGTATCTTTCGGGCTCGATGGTGTCCTTTTCTACAATAACCTTGAGATGCCACAGATGATGAGCTTCACATTTGTACGGGATATGGTCATCCTGAAAATCTGCCCTGTAATGACTCATTTTGGAGACTCGCAGTATAACTTGCTTTCTACCCGCGTGTCTCATGACCTTGATGGTAGCATAGGGATATATGACCCTTAAACCAATCAACACAAGGTGCGGAGCGTCCCTCGATCTGATGATGAATTCACTGGTAGGGAACCATTTGGACATCCATTGAACCTGGTTCTCAGTCAAATTACCAAAAAACTACGCCCATTCTGTAGCATTTTTCGGTTGAGCAAACCTATTAGGGATGTAGGTCATCCTCTTAGGGTGGTGGAAGGCTATATGATCATTCCATGCCCTTCGTGGAAATTCCTAACGATATTAGCCTCTCTGGAGATTCTCCAATAACCAAACCTGTAGTAGTAGATTGCAATGGTATATGTCTGCTATGATCATAGGGACAATGGTATATGTTTTCCCTTCGATCCCTTCCATTAAGGTTTTGGCTACCATAGCCAGTCTAGTGTGAATCCGGTCTCCTTTGCTTGGAAACACCATTATACCCAGGAAGAAAACGACAAACACAAAAACCCTGCAGTGAATATGACCCAAGGAAGTAATAGAGAACTCATCGTGGAAGATACGCTAGGATTTCTATGGTCGTATCGTTCATAGAGATAGTCAAAAGGTATGTATGACTCCGTCAGACAATCTAAATCATTGTTCTTTTTCGAACCCATCATTTTTAGGAACCCCCTAGCGGCACGGTTCTCCGGTACCAACAAACCTGGATTGTCCCAAGGTAATCCCGCAAAGCCCCCTATCTCTTCCAACAGGGGGGTCATTTCTATGTTCCCAAAACGGAACACAGACCTTTCTCTGTCCTAGAACATAGTGGCTACTTCGATCAACAGGTTGTTTGGTTGAATACCCAGTAAAGAGGGCAAGTTCTCGAGGACCCTCTTCACATGGTCTTTGTCACTGGGCGATAGGTCTTCCCACCAATCCAGCAATAGTGGTGGTATTCTTTGGGCCATGCCGAACCTAGGGACTTTATGCTCATTTTCTGCCAAATAGATAGGTTAGACCCTTACCCCCGCCAGACTCGACTATTTATACACTTATGATTTGCATGCATGCATTTAGTTCTCCAAATAAATGCACATAACGTGACTGCGTCCGTTGGGATTATGAAAACCCGGTGGACTTTTGGATAAGGCTGTCTTAGAGGGTTATCGTGCGGACGACACGTTAACCTGGCTAGGTTTGACCATGATGCATCCACGATATAACATAGTATGGTTTCTATGGGGTTTTAGACGGGTACCCTCAAGCGGACAACTTGAGGGGGAAAGGCATGGAACTGTCGACTGCACCGTTGATCGACTAGTTTTACCGCAAATAAGCCTTTCCGAATTTAGGGGTGATATAAAATGGAAGGGCGCAAACACTCATCAAGCGTTGCGATAGGATTTGTATAGGAACGAGTGGAATATGATGTTGAGCATGATTTGTGCAACAATAAATGAGAAATAAAAGCATGTTGTCATGTATTTGCACGTTATAAAAGCGGTAAATACAACAATTATAATTGAAAAAGCAGATACAAAGGAAAACAAAAAGAAACATGTCAGTTTTGATTCTGAAAGGAATAAATACTTGAAAGATATAAGCAATTAATGGCACATAAAGGAGGGGAAAGGTCGCAAGTATTAACAAAGTAAACACAAGTTCACAAATCAGTTTAGAGAATGGTAAAAGCCTAGGATGCTTCCCAGCATAGTCGCCATGCTGTCGTGCCCCCCTCTTTCATCCCCTCTCGGATCGGTCAGGGTATTCGACATTATTGGGGCAACTCGTTTCCTTTTGGGAAAAGGGTAAGGAATTTAAGAGTCGCCACCTAACGAGTTAAGGTGCGTTAGGGCACCTACTAAAGGTTATTTACAAACACAAATTAGATAACCAGAGATAGGGTAAGGGCTTGAAATTAATTCAAGGGGAAGGTGTTAGGCACCCCTCAAAGTCCACAACTGTGGTTCCCAGCCCAAACAAACTTTGTGAACAGATAGCATATAAGCAATAAACACATAGGTAAATAGATGAAGGTTTTGAGGAGATTTACAGTAAAAGCACACATATGTGCTTAAGTTTAAAAGATTTAATGTCTAAGCACATATACAAAGTTCTGGAGGTTTTACAATCTAAGCACACATGTGTAAGGGATAGGGGGGTCCTAGGTTGTTTATCCTATAGGATCACATAAGTACAATGCCCGGTAATCACTCCTCAGAAGAGGGGCTACTCGTGGCATTAGCGCACCGGATATCATATCCATGTCTACCCTTTCCCACCCCTTAGCGGTTATTAAGCGAGTTTATTTAACGACCTCTATGCGTGCTATTACCCGTCCCTTCTTTATGGCCCTGGAGGAATTCAGGACCTCTAAATATAGGCAGTTCTAGACAAAACACCCTAAGGTTAAAAGAATAAAATTCTAAGCGACAGGCAAGAACAAATAGGGCTTTACTAATAAATGTGGGAACAACAGTTTAAAAGGCTCAGATTTACCTTCACAGATATTGCACATAAACAGCACGTCTCAAACACAAAACAAGAGGCAGTTTTATTAGACAGAATCCTAAGACAGGATATCTAAGTGAATATCAATGCACAGAAGTATGCAGCTTGTTTATAAACTCAATAGCAAGGACCTAATCAGCTTGCCTACTGGTTTTAAAAAAAACTGTTAGCCCTTAGGCAGCAAACGCAATCAAAACAGTATTCATTTTTAAGAGATTGATTACCTAAGGCTTGCTTAGGCGTGGGGTTGTGCATAGTGACTACCAGAATTATTAAACAGTTCAGAGGTTGTTTTACCTAAAACATGTTGTTCTAAGTGATGTAAATCTGAGAATGCAGAGATAGTTACCAATTTCTATTAAGAACATACATGATAATCATATGCGAGGTTATTTTATACCTTTTCATGAATCAGCAGTTTAAACTAGGCGTAGTTAAGTAAATGTAAACGAAATCCTAGAGCATGGTATCTAGTATGCACACGTGAATGCAGGGTGGCTAGGATATAATTTCAGGATGCACAGGATTCCTAAAGCATGATTTCTAAAATGCACAGAGAATTACAGAGTTGTTAAGCATGATTCATGAATGCACAGGAGTATTAATTTTATCGCCTAAGGAGCAGGATTTCTAAGTGGTAGGCACAAGCATAAATTGAGGTATGTTGTATGTTAAAGCAGTAAACATGAAAAAGCCTTAAAGACATGATATCTAATGCATGTTTGGCATGTTGATCCTAAGCATGGATTCTAATGCAGATATAGGAAATGTAAAGCTTAAGGCATGATTTCTACCCAGTGGCATCGATAAAATTATATAGCTATCCCCTCCCATTTCACTAGCCATCCCCAATATTCATTTACAAATAAATATTACAGACCAGCTGAATAAATTACGTAAATAGATAAAGGAAAAGAAGAAGTTAAACTATAGAGAGCCTGAAAACTGGCCCAGACTTCCAGAACCTCAAGTGCCCAAATGTTTCATAGCCTTTCTCATATCCGGGTGTGTCAGAGTTCCCTAAGGACCTCAAGGGATCCCGGGCAGTGCTCACACCCAGATTTCATAACCATAATTGAGTAAGTGCAGTGTGGAAGGGACAGCTCTAATGCATCAGAGTTCAGAGGGATCTCATAGGGATCCCTAAGCAGTCACACATTAGAGGGGCAGAACTTAAATATCTAAGAGTAGAGTGAGAGTGCTTGACATAGTTTTGAAAAGATTGAGTAGGAAAACAGTTTGAAAAGAGACTTGTTTGAAAGATTTTGTAAAGAACTACAGAGTTATGTAGTAAAACAGTTTTTGAAAAGAGAGTAGAGCAGCAAGCAACAGTCCAGACATAGCACCCAAAACAGGTTCATACACAGCCAAAGAACACAGAACCAAGGCAGGTTCAGCAACACCAAACAGGGGTAATGGGGGATTGGGGACACATAAGGCACATAGGTAAGAACATAGTTCCAGGAACACTTAAGTACAGAATCAACAATATGCTAGGGGGCATCCAGGGATCAAGGATATAGCATAAACTTTAGGATTACTCAGAACCGAATAACATAAGGTACAAATTGTTTTGCCACAGAAAAGTTCATGCCAATAATCAGAGAAGCATAAGTAAGGTAGAATCATATTGAGGTATACTAAAATGGGGATAGTATTTCATAAGCATGTTAAGTCTAAGGGAGGGGAGTACATAACATGCTAAGTGAACAACAGTGCAAGCAGGTCAAGTGCAGACATCGCAACAAAAACATAGGTAAAAACATATTAGAAATAGGATGAATTGAAGTACTAAAGGAAACATATTGTTTTTGAAACTTAAACTGAAATTAGGACATACCAGTATAGGAGATAGCAAACACAAAATGAAGAGTAAGGGGGTAGAATAATCAGCCTTGGCTTGTAGACGGCTGATAATAGCAAGTAACCATAAGGAGAGCAGAAGAGAGTATTTGTGTATACAAGAGAGTTTTGAGCAATGTATTCGTGTGTTTCATTATGAAGACTAAGGTACTTATAGTTTTAAAAAAAGCAGAAAAATAATGTAAAAATATTAGTTTAGCAGTAATTATAGAAGTAAATACTAATTAGAATCAAATTAGTATAAATATTTCCCTTAATTATGGAATCATACTCAAATGGTAATAGACAGGTGATAAAACAAGGAAAGAGAATCGTATAGGCTCAGTATAGTCAATTAAGGAAACAACATAGGTATAACACAAGTATATCACATGTAAATGAGACTAGATTCATCATGCTTTAATTAAGGAAAATAATTAAAATCAACTAACAGCATAATTGACCATAGAATAAGGTCAGAAAATATTTCACAAGTTAACATCAGTATAGAATATTACAAAAATCAGTGAAGGATCAATCACAAAGATTAAGGGATTCACAAATAGCACTAATTTAGCATAACCTTGTGAGAATAAGCGTAATAAACATATAATAGATAAAATCAGAACCCTAAGAAGACGAGTAGGGTAGAAATCATATAAAAATTAAGCATTCATATAGAGCATAGTCCAGATTAATAGACTGAACATGATGTTGGTAGAATAAGTGAAGAATCAGAAACATTGATGGACAAAGTAGGATAAAGTCGAAGAAAATCATAAATAACACAAGTTTCTGGGATTAAACACATAATAGGCAGGAATAGTCGAAGTCAAAAACCCTAACTAGCAAACATAGGTTAAAAATCACAAAATCACAGAGTGTTCATGAGAAACCAGTACACATACAGATTAGGTGAACATGTTATGGAAAACAGACTCAGAATCACAGATTAAAACCAAGAAACTTGGGGTTTTCAACATAATAACTCAGATAATAAGAGAAAACTCAAATAACCGCTTAAACATAGTGAAAATCATAGATTAATACTAAAATCAGAAGGGAAAGCGTTCTTTGAAAAGTGGTTAAGAACCCTAATTTGAAGATGAAAAGACACTTTACAAAATCGGAGATTCTTTGAGAAACAGAAAAATAACTCGGAATATACCCAGATCTATTGCAGATCTAAGAAATCCAGTGTTAAAATTAGGGTTTCAGAGAGAGAACCCAAAGAGAAAGAGAGAATCGGCTTAGAAACCACATGTTCTAGCCGGAGATGGGAGGATCTTACTCAGATGGCCATGGATGGCCTGAAAATGGCATGAAAGCCATGGGAGGTGAGCACGGACCCCTAGGGGTTGATGAATAACCAACCAATTCCTTGAGGACCTCAGGGATGCAAGAATCAAGCCATAGAGAGAAGCGATAGAGGCTAGGGGGTAGGGAACTGTCATTGTTACGGGCGAACCAGATAATGGCGAGGGATTTAGGGTTTGATGCAGAGAGGATTTGAGAGAGAAGGGGAAGGGAATGACGGCGGATAGCAGGTGAGGGAAATGAGAGAAGTGAGGGTTTGGGAGGGGGGTCGTTTGGATTAATTATGGAAAGAGTAAATCCGGACCGTTGATCTGAGTGATCAACGGTCAAGATTGAAGTGGGGTATTCGGTTGGGTGGACTTAGGTGTTGGGCCTGGGATATTTGGGCCAATTAATTGGGTTGGGGTCATATTGATTTAGGCTATAATTGAAAATAAAAGTGGCTAGTTATTAAATACCCAATTAAATAAAATAATTTATAAATAGCTGTTAATTATAAAAATGAATTTCATGCGTAGAAAATAATTAATAATGATTACTTAGTATTTAAAGTACAAACGATTAATTTCTGGATAAAAAATAGTATAAAATCGTATGATTGGGCTATAATTGCAAAGTTATTGCAATTATAGCCAAAAGGCGCCAATCTGGCTAATTATAAAATAATTTGGTCTTAATAGGATCAAAATAATTAATGAAACCCAGAAATGCTTTTGAAATCATTTGTAATGCAATTTCATAATTATTTATTGGAAATAAAATGTTGGATAGATTAATACAAATATAGGGAAATTATGGACAAATATCAATTACTATTGATACATGATTTTCAAGCTATATATGCAAATTTAAAATATTTTGAGGAAAAATTGGGTATCAACAGCCTTAGGAAGTGATTGGGACACTTAGTCCCTCAAATGGGAGCTTAAGCCTTGAGATTTGGACCGTAGTCAGAACTATGTCAAGACAACTCCGGAATGGAGTTATGTCGGTTATGTTTGCTCCGCTAGGTGATTTTGGACTTAGGGACGTGTCCGGATTGTGTTTCAGAGATTTGTAGCTCATTTAGGCTTGAAATGGCGAAAGTCAAAAATTTTGAGATTTTGACCGGTAGTGGAATTTTTTATATCGGTGTCCGATTCCAATTTCAAAAGTTGTAGTGGTCCGTAGGGTTGAATAGGACTTGTGTGAAACATTTAGGGTCAATCGGATGTGGTTTGATAGGTTTCGGCATCAGTTGTCGAATTTTGAAGTTTCAAGTTCTTTAAGTTTGAATCGGAGGATGATTCATGATTTTAGCGTTGTTTGATGTGGTTTGAGGGCTCGACTAAGTTTGTATGGTGTTTTAGGATTGGTTGGTATGTTTGGTTGAGGTCTCAGGGGCCTCGGGTGTGTTTCTGATTATTATTAGATGCATTTTGAGACTTAGAGGAATGGCTGATGCTGGGCTGTTTCTGGTGTCATCGCACCTGCTGTGTGATTGGCCGCAGGTGCGAGCTCGTAGAAGCGAGTGGGTAATCGCATATGCGGAAATTAGGAGCTTGTCCAGTAGTCGCAGGTGCGATGCGTAAGCCGCAGAAACGGAGCCGCATCCGCATCCGCGAAAGGGTGATCGCAGAAGCGGAATAGGTGAAGAAGCTGAGGTGGCCAAGGTTCCGAAGAAGCGGACAGTTGAGCAAAGAAGCACGTCTGCAGATGCGAATTATGGTGCACAAGTGCGATGTTTGGGAGTTTATTGAAACTCCGTAGGTGCGGAGTCTTTGCTACAAAAGCGGCACCGCAGGAGCGGGAATTTGACCACAGATGCGATTTGACTGGCATATAAAAGACTAAGTGCGAAAGTTTGATTTCATTTTTCATTTTCGGACTTGAGAGCTCGAAATTTGGCGATTTTTTGAGGGATTTTCAGAGGAAGCTTTGGGGTAACGATTCCTAACCCGTTTTTGGTTGTATTCCATTAATCCATAGTTGTTTTCTTCATTAAATTAAGAAAATTGGGTGAGGACTTTGGGGAAAATGGGGAAACATTCTTCAACAGAATCTCTTAGTTTTGATTGGGATTTAGACATCGGATTTGGATAATTTTGGTATGAATGAACTCGTGAGTGAATGATTATTCATATTTTGTGACTTTTACCCGATTCAGATACGTGGGTCCGGGGAGGCTTTTTAGTACAATTTTCCAATTTCTTGCTTTAGATTTTTTTTCAGTAGCTAGATTAGTTCGTTGTAGTTATATTTATGATACGTAATTGATTTTGGCTAGATTTGGGCCATTCGGAGTTAGATTTTCGTGGAAAGAGCATTGTTACGGATTGATTGAGCTTGGTTCGAGGTAAGTGGCTTGCCTAATCTTGTGGGGGCAAAACTCCCCTTAGGATTTGGTACTGTTTGATATATGAGTGCCGTGTACGTAAGGTGACGAGTACGTACAAGGGCTAATTGTTGTAAAGAAATCAATTTCTGCTAAGTAACAACTTGTTTCCTTCTTATTTGAGTCGTATCAGCATGTGTAGTGTCCTGTTAGATTAGAATAGCATGTCTACGTGCCTTAATTGTTTATCTGAACTCCGTGTAGCATGATTAGTGAATTCCCTGCTTTTCCTTGACTTGTACTTAGTCTAAATTGTAGGATTCCGTATTATAGCTGTTGAAATCTATTGTTTGAGCTGTGTATTTACTTTTGGGACTACGAAACGGTATTCTGGGAGATCCCCCTGGATATTTACTTTGGGACTACAGAACAGTATTCTGGGAGATCCCCTTGTTTTGCATATTTACTTTGGGAGTACGGAACGGTATTCCGGGAGATCCCGCTGCACATTTACGTTTGGGACTACGAGACGGTATCTCAGGAGATCCCCTGTTGTTATCTCTATGTACTGAGCTGTTGATTTCTATGATTTCATTTCAGTCTTTGTTTTACTGCAATATTTACTTCTGCCTTGCTTTATTATATATACCGGTAGGGCCCTGACCTGAACTCATCACTACTCGACCGAGGTTAGGCTTGGCACATACTGGATACCGTTATGGTGTATTCGCGCCCTTTCCTGCATATTTTTTTTGTGTGCAGATCCAGGTTCTTCCTACTAGCCTCGTTCATGGTTGCAGTCTCTACTGTCGGAGACTTCAAAGTACATCTGCCCGCGCCCGCGGATCCTCGGAGTCCCCCTCTATCCCCCTATGTTCAGTCTTCTCTTATTTTCTATAGAGAGTGATGTATAGAACAGTTAGAACTTCGTAGAAGCTTGTGACTTACGGTATTCTGGGTCTTGGGAGTATTATGTGTATTTCGAGAGTTGATAATTGTATATGTCGAGCGGCATCTCAATTGCTTATTTAAATCATATGCTATTGTTAGTTGTTAAAATTTCATGCTTTTCATTACATTTCCGCAAAAGTGTTAGGCTTACCTAGTCGAAAAGACTAGGTACCATCACGACAATTCACAGAAGGAGAAGTTGGATCGTGATAACAACCCGATCTACATATATATAGCTACATATAATCAATTGCGCTCATTGGGGGGGGGGGTGTACAGACTCCGGAGGGGCTCCTTTAGCCCAATCGCTATAATCTGCACGGACAACTCACATTCTACACAGACAACTCACGTGTTGCACAGACAAATCACGTGTTGCACGGACAACTCACGTGATATAGTGTCAATATACTCACAATCAGACCCTCGGTCTCACTCAGTTATCAATCTCTCCAGTCTCTCGGCTCACAACACTCATGCTGAGCAACCCAAATCAATGATATGATTTATGGCAATAAACAATAACATAGACTAGGATATGATAAGTAATGATGAATGCGATTGAGTACATAACTGAAATTAAACAAATAACTCAACAACAAAGAACAACCACTATGGGTCCAATAGTACCAGCGTATATCCCAAACATGATTTCTAGCATCAATTACACCTCAGGTGCTCTAACACATAGAGTACAGTAAAATTATTCAAATAAGATAACTACATAGTTCCATGACATCGACTAAATCATAATCTACACGGTAAACGGCCACACGCCCGTCACCTAGCATGCGTGTCACCTCAACACTAACCACATAACACGTAATTCGGGGTTTCATACCCTCAACACCAAATTTAGAAGTGTTACTTACCTCGAACAAGCCAATTCCAATACCGAGCAAGCCGAACCATGCTCCAAGAGTGCCATCACGCATGTGCTGACCTTCGAATTACTTGAAACTAGCCAAAGCAACTCAAATATATTAAATAAAGCCCAAGGAAACAATTCCAATTGGTAAAGTCCAAATCCTTAATCAAAAGCCCAAAATCGGCCAAAAACTCAAGGCTCGGGCCCGCACCTTGGAACCCGATGAAACTTATAAAATCCGGAAACCCATTCAATTACGAGTCCAACCATACTATATTCACTAAAATCCAATTCCAAATCGATGTCCAAAACTCAAAAACTCACTCTATGAAGCTTTATGCGAAAACCCCCAAATTGTAATTGCCATTGTAGCACGTGTATGGCCCAGCCCATAAGGGCCATGCGGATTTGACGCCGTATAAAACTATGCCGGATCTTTCCTTAAACATAATTTATAATCAGATCTAAACGAACCCGGAACAGACCGTTGGGATGACGGAAACTCTCAGAGGGTCGCCTTTGGAGAAGCGTTTGCCGGTAACCAAAGGTTCTCTTTTGGAACCCTCAATCAAATGCCGAAAACGAAGATAAATTCGTACATATAATAAAAAAAATGAGTATATAACACTTACTCCAATCCATATGGTGAAAATCACTTCAAAAAGCATCTCAATCCGAGCTCCGTAGCTCTAAAGAAGCATAAATGTACGAAACCTTCGAAATAAAGTACTATATACACTGTTCCAGGGGTACCCTTTGCAATCGCAGTCACAAACATTGGGATCACAGTGACAAAATTTTGCAGGATTATTTTTACCCTATGCGATCGCTGCCATCTCCTCGCGATCGCTGCCATCTACACTGTTCCAGAAAGTATGATGATCGCCATTTATGTGTTCTTAGAGATATAGTCAGGCACGGAGATGCCAAGCAGGTTACAGTTGATGTTGAAGGAGTTTTGAGGATGCAAGGACGAATTTGTGTACCTGATGTGGATGGTGTTCGTGACTTGATACTACAGGAGGCCCATAGTTCCCGATATTCCATTTATCCGGGCGCCGCAAAGATGTACCATGACTTGCGGCAGCATTCTAGATGGCGTAGAATTAAGAAGGATATTGTAGCTTATGTAGCTCGGTGCTTGAAAAGTCAGCAGGTTAAGTACGAGCACCAGAGATCCGGCGGTTTGATGAAGCAGATTCAGCTTCCCGAATGGAAGTGGGAGCGTATCACAATGGACTTTGTAGTTTGACTCCCACAGACTCATAGGATGTTTGATACAGTATGGGTCGCTGTGGATAGGCTAACTAAGTCAGCGCACTTCAATCCAGTATTAGTTTCATATTCAACAGAGAAGTTGACAAGGATCTATGTGAGAGAGATTGTTAGACTGCATGGTGTGCCCATATCCATTATATCAGACCGAGGTACTCAGTTTACCTCCCATTTCTGGAGAGTATTTCAGCAAGAGTTGGGCACCCAGATTGAGTTGAGCACCGCATTTCATCCTCAGACGGACGAACAGTCCAAGCGTACTATTCAGATTTTGGAGGATATGTTGCGAGCTTGTGTTATTGACTTTGGAGGTTCATGGGACTAGTTCTTGCCTTTAGCTGAGTTTGCCCACAACAACAACTATCAGTCAGGCATTCAGATGGCTCCGTATGAGGCGTTGTATGGTAGACAGTGTCGGTCTCCAGTCGGATGGTTTGAGCCGAGAGAGGCTAGATTGTTGGGTTCTTAGTTAGTCCAGGATGCCTTGGATAAGGTGAAGATCATTCAGGATAGACTTCGTAAAGCTCAGTCCAGGCAGAAGAGTTATGCGGATTGCAGGGTTCGAGATTTGGCATTTAAGATAGGCGACCTGGTATTTCTTCGAGTGTCGCCCATGAAGGGCGTGATTAGATTCAGAAAGAAGGGCAAGTTGAGCCCTAGGTACATCGGTCCATTTGAGATTTTGGACAAGGTAGGAGAGGTGGACCACATACTTGCCTTGCCACCTATTTTGTCAGCCGTGCATCCAGTATTTCACGTGTCTATGCTCCGGAGGTATATTGCGGACCCATCGCATGTACTTGACTTCAGTGGTGTCCAGTTGGACAAGGATTTGTCTTATGAGGAGGAGCTGGTAGCCATTATTAGATCGGCAGGTGCGACAGTTGAGATCGAAGAGTTATCCTTCGGTTCGTGTTCAGTGGAGAGGTCAGCCTGTTGAGGCAGCTACTTGGGAGTCTGAGCCCGATATGCGGATCCATTATCCCCACATTTTTCAAGATTCAGGTAATATTCTATGTCCGTTAGAGGACGAATGATTGTTTTAGAGGTGGAGATTGTGATGACCCAAAAGGTCATCTTGTATAATTTAGCAAAAACTGTGTTCCGATGCCCCGAAAGCCTTCGTTAATCTCACATCGATGTGCGTGCACAGCCCGAGCGCGTAGCCGGGAAGTTTTTATGTGGAAATGTGTTGAAATGCTGAATTTATGATAATTAATGGAATAAAGTTGACTTTGGTCAACATTTTTGGTAAACGGACCCAGACCCATGATTGAACGATCCCGGAGGGTCCGTAGGAAATTATGGGACTCGGGTGTATGCCCGGAATCGAATTCTGAGCTCCCAAGCCCGAGAAATGAATTTTTGAAGAAAATTGTTTTTTGAAAATAAGAAAGACTTTTGAAAATGAAATTTGATGTGAAATCTGTGTTACCGGGCCCGTATTATGGTTCCGATGACCGGAACAGGTTCAATATGTGTTATGTGAGTTAGAAGTTTATGAAGTTTGAGAAAATTCTATAGATTTTTTATTTTAATTCATTGGTTTTGATGTTATATTAGTGGTTTAATTACTTGAATAAGTTCGTAGGATGATTTTGAAGTCGTGCGTATATTTGGTTTTGGGCCCCGAGGGATCGGGTAAGTTCCGGGTAGGTGTCAGGGTGCAAAATAGTTGGAAAATCTGGTTTTCGATCTATTTTTGGTGTTCTGTGTTTTGCTCTCCGCGATCGCGGCGTACTCACGTGATCGCTATGTGTCTATGGTTGGGAGTGGAAAATTACCCTACGCAAACGCAGAGCCTTGGACGCGATCGCAGTGCCTGGGGGGTGGTGCTCTACGCGATCGTGAGGGGCCTAACGCGATCGCATAGAGTTGAAGGGATCTGGGGGCAGGGCAGCGTGTTGCTTTACGCGAACGCAATCACTTGGTCGTGATCGCTATGGTCAGTGTCCAGTACCCGCGCGATCACAGTCCCTTGTTCGCGATCGCGTAAATCCAAAACCCAGTACGTTCCGCGATCACAACTCCCTTTCCGCGATCGTGTAGAGTAAATTGGCCCAGTCATTTTAATGCCTTAAAAACAGAATGCTATTTCGGGATTTCTCATATTTCTCACCCTCTCCTTCTTCTCCAAGCCCCATAGCCGAGTTCCAAGTTACTCTTCCTCCATAACTTCATAGGTAATGTTCTTAACTCCATTTTCTTTCATTTTCATCATCTATTATTAGATTCTAGGCCTAAAATCAT
>ML379819.1:34087-98512 GCA_005239525.1 Nicotiana knightiana | reverse complement strand
CAGAAAAACTTGACCAAATAAAGGTCAAGCAATGGGGGTCAGCAGAAAAGCAGAGAAAGCCAAGCAGCAACAAACAGCAAACCCAAAGTAGAGAAAACCCAGGGGAAGATTATTTTTGAATACCCAAATGATTGAAATAAGACAGCAACCAAAAACCAAGTCTTTTTGGAAAGAAAATCACAGCTACAAGACAACCTAAGCTCAGATTGTTTCCCACTCCTACTGCAAAATCCTTTTCACTTCTGTTTTCTAAGTTTTTAGTAGTCAAAGTTGTAATTTTCAGTCCAAGGGATTCAGAGAAGAATCTAAAAAAAATCTCCTATTAGTGGTAAAAAGTGTGTGTATATATAGGGACATTTGTGATAGGATATGCTTAGCATATTCCCTATCCTAAATGAGCTGAAAAGGGTACAAGTACAGCTGTCAACCCTATCCTTTTGGGAAAGTTGTACCTTCCAGAACATTCCAGCCCCCTTGAAATTCCCCTTCTATCCCTAAGTATCTGATTTCCTGATATTTATCTAATCTAGAAGGTTCTTTTGGGTGACAACTAATTGTTCTTAATTAAGGTTGAGTAAATTAAATGAAGATTAGTTGATTAAATGCCTAAAGTTGGCTTTCATACTACTTACTATGTTTAAGTCATTAAATCAACAATTTAATTAAACTTAAAGGAGGTTAGTCAAACCAGTTCCCTTAAACTTAGGTTAATTTAATTAAACTAAATGAATCTGCCTTAGTTCATTACCCTCAAGCTACTTGTTTTAAACTGATTTTATTTTCAGTTACATACTTTAAGAAGCTACCTAAGTTAATTTCTAGATTGAAGAAGTTGGAATCATTTAAATGTGAGTCTAAGTGAAACAATTATTCTTAAACTTAGTTAATTGATCTTAACTAGTTATCTAGGACTTAGATCAACTATGTTGTTTAGATGATTAAAAAAAATTAAGTCTACTAGTTAAGTGTGACTTATTGCCTAATTAATTTAAACTCAAATTGACCACTATTTGAATTAAAATCAGTAGCTAATTGGTTGAAACAATTTCATTAGGTGTAATTAGGCTTATCCATTAACTCTTAGTCAATTGAGTGGTTAATCCTATGAAACTGAACTTTTAAACTATTTTGGTCATTCTAGGATCTTAGTTTGATTAAAGAAAGTTAGTTAGGTTAACAATTAGGCAATAAGTAACTCCATTCTAATTTAATTAATTAGTAGCTAAACTTTGTTGCCTTATCAAGTGTTGATTAATTTCATNTTAGTTGTGTATGGTTGTCTAATTAGATTATTATTTAATTGCTTAGTCAGGATGGATGGTTAACCCTAGATTACACTAAACTCAGAAGATGAATTAGAGTAAACAATTAATTGAGGGTGGAAAGGAGCGATAGTGAAGGCAGTCTAAAAACAAACTAAGCATGAATCAAATAAGTATAATCTTTAGTAAATAAATGGTGACTAACAGGAAAACCTAAAATTGATTAATCATGGTTGCAAAAACAGCCCGGAATTGCATAATGTGTTAATTACTACATCAATTGAAAACAATGTGAATCAAAACAGAAAAGTCATATATGCAGTCAATGACGAAACCTAAATTAGGAGGTATGATTAACAAGGAAAACCTAATTACTTAATATG
Organism: Nicotiana knightiana; assembly: GCA_005239525.1. Classification (NCBI taxonomy): domain Eukaryota; kingdom Viridiplantae; phylum Streptophyta; class Magnoliopsida; order Solanales; family Solanaceae; genus Nicotiana; species Nicotiana knightiana. Next base: position 96,867 of record ML379819.1, on the reverse strand, counting down.
ACAAGAACAAGAGTCATGAAACATACTCAAAATTGAAACGACAAGGAAAAATATACACAGGTGGGGGAAGAAAACAACAGATCTACACAGATCTTCAAAAAATAACTAAATCTAGACAGGTTCATGCCAATAAACCCAAAACAGTTAGAAAGGGAAGGGGCAGTAGCATTTAGGGACAATCAGTAAAGAAGAAAAACCTAAAACTAAACTCAGTTAAACAAATATCTTGTAACTAACATCATTTAGGAGAATAAACAGAAAACCTACAAAATCTAAACAATTAATCCAAACGGAAGACATAGATTGGTAGAAGAAATTTAATACTAGCCTAGGCGATTTATCTTACTAGACAAGTGATTAAAAGAAACAAAGGGGGAGGGGTACCAGTCAGATAAAACCATTTGGCCGGATTCGCCGGATTTTGGCCGGACTTCGGTGGGTTTGAAAACGAGTCAAACCCACATGAATTAATTGCTCTTGTCAAGAGCAACTGACTCATGCAAGTCCGAGCCGTTGAAGGCCCTTGAATCAGTGCGCATGGGAGACTTAGGGTTTTGGAATCTCAGATCTGAAATTGGGGTTTTTGGGATGGTTTTTTGACAAGACTAATAACAGAAGGTGGTTTAGGAGGTTATGGGGGTTGTAGGGTAGAGATTTGGGGTTGATTGGAGTGGTTATGGTGGCCAGACGACAGTGGGGTTTCAGGGGCGGCTAGGGTTTAGGTTAGAGTTTGAGAGAGATGAAGGAGATGGGGGCGGCTAGGGTTTAGGTTGGGGTTGGGTTTCAGATTGAATAAGGGTATGGGGTGGGGTTCGGGCAGTTAAATACTGGTTAGGTAGTTAGTTCCGGACCGTTGGATCAAAATGATCCAACGACTGAGGTGAGTGGAAGGCTAAACGGCGTCGTTTGGGTACTGGGTTTGGGCAGGTCGGGTGTAAGGGGTTTGGGCTGGCTGTCTGAGTGCATAGAAAATAGGGGTTGGGCCTGGGTCTTTCTTGGCCCAGGTCCGATTTTGTTTTCTTAGTTAGTTAACTTAATTATTCTAATTAAATTAAACTCCAACTTAATCAAAAAATGTAGCAATTAATTTCAAACCTTATTTTTCATATATTTACATATTAATTAAGAATAAAACAACCAATTATATATTCTTAATTAAATCTATGATCTATCGAATAAAATGATTAATTTTTATAGTAATTAGTTATTAAAACTACATCACATTAAATACTCGTCATTTGTCTATTATTTAATTAATTATAACTAATAACTTCATAATGCAAAATTTTCAATGATTTTGAAAGATGAATTATGGATATGCAAATGCAAATAATTCACAATTAATTACTGAAAAATCAACCAATATTCATAAAATCAATTGATTTATTGGGATTTTTATTGGACGATACGGCGAGTAAAAATCACATGCTCACAATCTTAACATGTCATCTTCATCATCACTTGTCTATTTCACATGCTCTATTCGTCTTATCTCTTATTTGTTAATTGCACTACATGTTTAGTTGAAATTCATGTTTACCTTTATTCCTTATTCATTATTTAACCGATGAATTCTTACTTGAGGTTGTTGCTCTTGGTATATCTTGTTATTGAAATTGATATTGAGTTATAAAGGCCGCGATTCACATTGAGGCAAAGTTTTAAGTTGTGAAATACTATTATGTTGAGTCATTCACTTCCGTTAATTATTGTTGAGACTTCTGTGTACATTATGGTCGAGCCATGGGCTCTTTATTGTGAAAACACTATTATTGTTGGTTTCTTTGGCAAGTTGTTATATTGGGCACTTGAGGTGCAATTTGTGATACATTGTGATATTGATAGGCATGTAGTGGTATAAAGTTTTGGGTTGAAATGCATGCAGTGAGATAAGGTGGTCTTGATACGCGTGGCTAGTAGGGAAACTACTATAAGCCATGCGATGTGAAAAGGTGGGTAAACTGCGGGATGCTATTTTGGGAAATAATTTTTAAAACTGAATGTAAGGCTCCCGTGGTGATATAAGGAAAGAATGTGATTTATTATTGTGATTTGAGGCTACGAGGCGGTACCTCGGTAGTGACTCTTGTTGGTATTACTCTTTTACTTCACTTGTGCATAGTTGCTTTGTTTCCTTGGCATAACATTCTTTGTTATCTCCGATGTCGCATTAATTGCTTGAGTTCTATGTAGCAAATTTTGGTACATTCCATACCTGTTTCATTTCTATAGTTATTACAATTGCACTACTAAATTACTCATTCTGCCTCTTATTTATTTATTCCAGTAGGGCCTTGACCGGACCTCATCACTACTCTGCCGAGGTTAGGCTTGGCACTTACTCGGTACCGTTTTGGTGTACTTATGCTACTCTTCTGCACATCTTTTGTGCAGATCCAGGTACATCCTACCCGTCCAGGAATCGGTGAGCTGAGTTCGTAATTGGAGACTTCAAGGTACATATGCCGGCGTCCACAAGCCTCGGAGTCACCTTCTATCTATTTCTATATTTTCCTTATTTTATTAGACTCAGTTGTATAGGGATGACTATGATACTGTTTTAGAGCTTGTCACCAGATTTTGGGGAAAATGTATATGTTGAGCAGCATAGTTTATTTTTATAGTTTTTGAGTATTCCAGAGTTTATTTGATATTTTAGTTACTTCCGCATGTTTGTTAGGCTTACCTAGTCTTAGAGACTAGGTGCCATCACGACATCCTACAGAGGAAATTGGGGTTGTGAGAAGTTGGTATTCGAGCTCCAGGTTCATAGATATTATGAGCCACAAGAAAGTTTAGTAGATTCTCGCAGATCGGTACGGAGACGTCTGTACTTATCTTCGGGAGGCTATGGGACTGTTAGGAAGAGTTTCACTTCTTTAATTCCTCATCATGCAAATTTGTTGACTTCGGAATTTTAAATCTCTGTCTTTCTATTCTCTCAGAGATGGTGAGGACACACACATCTGGATCTGATGATCAGACACTCACACTCCCTACTAGAGCCACAAGAGGCCGGGGCCAGGGCAGAGGCTGATGAAGGCCATGTGATGCAGTCAGAGCACCTGTACGAGCTGCTACAGAGGAGCCACCAGTAGCTCCAGTTGCATAGCAGGCACTTGAGATGGCTGTTACTACCCCTGCACTTCAGAAGACTCTCACCTAGTTTCTGCGCATGTTTGGCACTTTAGCTTAGGCGGGATTGATTCCTCTTGCTCGTATCACATCTTAAGCCGGCGGAGGAGCACATACTCCTACCTCCCGTACCCCATAGCAATGGGTCTAGGTTGACTAGGTCCTAGAGGTCATACTAGTGCAGCCGGTTGTCCCAATACAACCCGATGTTAGGGCAGCAACTTCGGAGGGGGAGCAGCTCAGGAGCGAGAGGTACAAGAAGTATCACCCTCCTACTTTTAAGCGGTTTGGCTTCAGAGGACGCCCAGGGTTTTCTTGAGGAATGCCATCGTATCCTCTGTACTATGGGTATAGTGGAGTCGAGTGGAGGTTGCTTTCACTCCGTTCTAGCTTGAGGGAGTGGCTTATCAGTGGTGGCGAGCATATGAGTTGGGTAGCCTGGCCGAGGTAGCTTCACTTACTTGGGCTCAGTTCTCAGAGATGTTCATGAGAGAGATTGTTCCTTAGAGTCTTAGGCATGCATAGACCGTAGAGTTTGAGCAGTTGTGCTAGGGTGCTATGACTGTATCGGATTATGCAGTGCGGTTCAGTGATTTGTCAAGACATGCACGAGCTTTAGTCTCCACTGTCAGAGAGCGAGTTCGTCGATTTATCGATCAACCCTCGTGAGTTGGAGATGGACATCCCATACGAGTAGGTAGTGGAGATCGCTAGGATATTTGAGGGTATGTGGGCCTGGAAGAGAGAGGAGAGGGAGGCCAAGAGGCCTCGATATTCTAGAACATATAGTGGTGCCCGTTCCCCAGTTGCAACCCGTCACGGTAGAGGCTATGTGAGCCGCCCTGTTCATTCAGCACTTCCATCGTCCAACGGTATTCCGGCAACTCTCAGGCCTCAGGTTGCCTATTATGCACCGACACTATCTAGTGCACCTAACACGAGGTGCTTTTAGCGGTCATTCTAGCTGATCAGGCCCTAGCCAGTCCTATGAGAGCTTATTTTGAGTGTGGTGACACTCGCCATATGGTGAGGGATTTCCCTAGACTCAGGAGGGGTGCATCTCCATAGACTATTCGGCTCCGCGTATTCTACCGAACCCTCAGGCTTCTCAAGTCATGTTTACCACACCAGTTGCCACTCCATCTGCACAACCAGCCAGGCGTGGATGTCGGCTAGATAGAGGTTACCTTAGAGGGAGAGGCCAGGCCAGATTTTATGCTCTTCCTACTAGGATGGAGGTGGTTGTATCCGACTCAGTTATCACAGGTATTGTTCCGATTTGTCATAGAGATGCATCAGTCATATTTGATCTAGGATCCACTTATACCTATGTATCATCTTACTTTGATCCATATTTGGGTATATCCCGTGATTCTTGGGGAGATTCCATTATTGTTAACCTTGTGTATCAGTCGTGTTTAGTTGTTCTTGGTGTCTTTGAGACCAGAGCCAAACTATTGTTGATCATTATGGTAGATTTTGATGTTATCTTGGGTATGGACTGGTTGTCGCCCTATCATTCTATCCTTGATTATCATGCCAAGATGGTGACGTTGGTTATGACGGGTTTGCCGCGGTTGGAGTTGAGAGGTACTTTAGGTTATGTGCCTAGCATGATGATGTCTTTCCTTAAGGCACATCAGATGGTTGGAAATGGGTGTGAGGCATATCTAGCCTTCATGAGAGATGTCAGTGTTGATACTCCTACAGTTGACTCACTTCTAGTAGTAAGGCACTGTCTAGATGTATTTCCGACGGATCTTTCGGGCATGCTGTCCGACAGGGATATTGATTTTGGTATTGATTTATTGCTGGGCACTCAACCCATTTCTATTTCACCATATTTCATGGCCCAATAGAGTTAAAGGAGTTAAAAGAGTAGTTGCAAGAGTTTCTTGATAAGGGTTTCATTCGGCCTAGTGTATCACCTTGGGGTGCTCCAATATTGTTTGTAAAGAAAGAGGATGGTTCTATGCACATGTTTATTGATTATCTCCAATTGAATAAGGTTACAATGAAGAACAAGTATCCATTTCCATGTATTGGTGACCTATTTGATCAGTTATAGGGTGCCAGGGTGTTCTCAAAGATTGACTTGCGTTCAGGCTATCATTAGTTGAAGATTCAGGAGCTAGATATTCTGAAGTCTGCCTTCAGGACACGATATGGTCATTACTAGTCCAATGCCCCAACATCATTCATAGACATGATGAATAGTTTATTCCCGCCCTACCTTGACTCATTCTTCATTGTGTTTACTAACGATATCTTGGTGTACTCTCGGAGCCGAGAGGATCATGAGCAGCACCCGAGGATCGTGCTCCAGACCTTGAGAGAAAGGAAGTTGTATGCAAAATTTTCAAAGTGTGAATTCTGGCTTGATTCGATGGCATTTTTGGGTCATGTCGTGTCGAATGAGGGAATTAAGGTGGCTCTGAAGAAGATTAAAGCAGTGCAGAGTTGGCCCAGACCATCTTAAGCTACTGAGATCCGGAGTTTCCTTGGTTTGGAAGGGTATTATCGCTGATTTGTAGAGGGTTTCTTATCTATTGCTACACCTATGACCAGATTGACCCAGAAGGGTGATCCGTTCAGGTGTACTGAGGAGTGTGAGGAGAGCTTTCAAAAGCTCAAGACTACTTTGACTACAGCCCCAATATTGGTGTTGCCTACGGGTTCGGGGTCTTATACTATGTACTATGATGCGTTGCATATTGATCTCGAAAGGGTGTTGATGCAAGACAGTAGGGTGATTGCCTACGTGTCTAGACAACTGAAGGTGCATGAGAAGAACTATCTTGTCCACGATCTTGAGTTAGCATCTATTGTTCATGCCTTGAAGATTGTGCGGCACTATTTGTACGGTGTCCCTTGTGAGGTCTATACCGACCACCAGACTACAACATCTGTTCAAACAGAAGGATCTTAACTTGCATCAGCTGAGATGGTTAGAGTTTCGTATGGACTATGATATCACCATTTTATATCATCCTAGAAAGACCAATGTGGTAGCCTATGCCTTGAGTCAAAAGGCAGAGAGCTTGGGTAGTTTAGCATATCTACCTGCAGCGGAAAGGCCATTATCATTTATTGTTCAGGCCTTGGCCAACTAGTTTGTTAGATTGGATGTTTTTGGAGCCAAGTCGAGTTTTGGCCTTTGTAGTATCTTGGTCTTCCTTATATGATCGTATCAGAGAGCGTCTGTGTGACGACCCTCATCTGCTTCCTCAAGGACACGGTTCAACATGGCGATTCCAAGGAGGTCACTATTGGGGATGACAATGTGTTATAGATGTAGAGCAAGATATATGTGCCCAATGTAGATGGTTTGCGTGATTTGATTCTTTAGGAGGCCCACAGTTCGCGATACTCCAATTATCTAGGTGCCGCCAAGATTTATCAGGATTTGAGGCAGCACTATTGGTGGAAGAGAATGAAGAAGGACATAGTGGAGTATGTAGCTCGATGCCGAAATTATCAGCAAATGAAGTATGAGCATCAGCAACCAGGTGGATTGATTTAGAGGCTAGAGATTCCAGAGAGGAAATGGGAGCGGGTTTCTATGGATTTTGTTGTTGGACTCAAACAGATTCAGAGGAAGTTTGATGTATAAGTGATTATAGATAGGTAGACCAGGTCGGCTTATTTCATTCCAGTGGTGACTATTTATTCTTCAGAGCAGGTGGCTAAGGTCTATATTCGTGAGATTGTCAGGCTTTATGGCGTGCCAGTATCCATCATCTCTGACGGAGTATGCAGTTTGCATTGCAATTCTGAAGGTCCGTACAACATGAGTTAGGCACGCGGGTTGAGTTGAGTACACCATTTCACCCTCAGATGGATGGACAGTCCGAGCCTACTATTCAGATATTGGAGTATATGTTCCGTACATGTGTGATGGAGTTCTGGGGATCTTGGGATCAGTTCTTGCCGCTTGGGGAGTTTGCATAAAACAATAGCTATCGGTCGAGCATTTAGATGGCTCTGTATGAGGCCTTGTATGGGAGGAGGTGTCGGTCTCCTGTGGGTTGATTTGAGCCGGGTGAGGCTAGGATATTTTGTACAAACTTAGTTCAGGACGCTTTGGAAAAGGTTAAAGTGATTTAGGATCGGCTTCGCAAAGCCTAATATAGACAGAAGAGTTATGCGAATCAGAAGGTTGGCAACGTTGCATTCATGGTTGGGGAGCGGGTCTTGTTTCGGGTTTCACCCATGAAGGGTATTGTGAGGTTCTGAAAGAAGGGCAAGTTAAGCCCTAGGTATATCGAACTTTTTGTGATTCTTGAGAGGATTGGATAGGTGGGCTACAAGCTTGCACTGCCACTTAGTCAAGCTATAGTTCATCTAGTATTCTATGTTTTTATGCTCCGGAAGTATCACGATGATCCGTCTGATGTGTTAGATTTCAGCTCAGTCCAGTTGGACAAGGATTTGTCTTATGTTGAAAAGCGGTGGCCATTTTGGATAGGCAGGTCCGAATGTTGAGGACGAAGAACATTGCTTCAGTGAAGGTTCAGTGGAGGGGTCAACCAGTCGAAGAGGCGACTTGGGAGACCGAGCATGATACGCATAGCTCTTTTCTTCATCTTCTCACCACTTCATGTATGTATCTATACTCGTTTAAAGATGAAAGTTTGTTTTAAGAGGGGGAGGATGTAACGACCCGGCTGATCATTATGAGTATTATAGCCCTGATCCCCTATTTATTTCCTCCTCAATATTATATTGTGATTATGAGACTTGCCGGGGTGTTTGGTTTTGCTTTTGGAGTGAAATGGGACACATAGTCCCTAAGTTGGAGTCTAAGCTGAAAGAGTTGACTTTGGTTTTACTTTTGTGTAGACGACTCAGGAATGGAGTTTGGATGGTTCCAATAGCTCCATATGATGATTTTAGACTTACGGCTGTGTTCGTTTCGGTGTGAATTGGCGAAATTTGGAAAGTTGAAGGTTTGTAAGGTTGGAAAGTTTGACCGGGAGTGGACTTTATTGATATCGGGGTCAGGTTCAAATTCTAGAAGTTGCAATAGATCCGTCGTGTCATTTATGACTTGTGTGTAAAATTTAAGGTCAATCGGAGTCATTTTAGTATGAATCTGCATTAGTTTTGGAATTCGGAAGTTTATAGTTTCAGAGGCTTGAATTGGGTTGCGATTCACAGAATCAATGTTGTTTTATGTGATTTTTTGCCTCGACTAGGTCCGTGATGTGTTTTAGGACTTGTTGGTATATTCGGACGGGGTCCCAGGGGCCCTGGGTGTGGTTCATATTGAATTCGGATCAATTTTTTACTTAGCCTCATTGCTGAAGTCTTAGGCCTGCTGGCACCATCGCACTTGCGGAGGGATTGACCGTAGGTGTAGAACCGGGGGTGCGGAAGGTGAAGCGCAGAAGAGAAAAGGAGAACCCAGGGCTGGGCTGGCAGGTGCATATACCTAGGCAAAGGTGTACCTACCCAGGTGTGGACTAGCTTGCATAGAAGTGGAATTGGAGGAGGAGGCTTTGGGCAGGATCGCATTTGCGGTTTCCTTCTCCGCAAAAGCGGGCTCGCAGGTGTGGCCCATTGTTTGTAGAAGCGGAACCTCAGAGTTTAAGTTGGAACTACATCTGTGATGGATTTTCCACAGGTGCAGCGTCACAGGTGCAACCCCAGGATCGCACAAGCAAGGATTGCACAAGCGAGGATCGCTGGGCAGAAAAGGTCTAGTTCGAAGTTTTGAGTTTCATAATCCATTTTTTGACCTAGAGAGCTCGGTGTAAGGTGATTTTTTGGGAGATTTTCAAGGAAAACATTTGGGTAAAAAATCCTAACTCGATTTTGGTTAATTACACTAATATATTGTTGTTTTCATCATGTAATTAGTGTTTTGAGTTGGAAATTTGGAGAAACATTTGTGAAACTTCTTAGGCAAAATTTTGGGGATTTGAAATGCGATTTGAGGTCGAATTTGAGTAACTCTTTAATGGTTGGGCTCATTATCGAATGGGTGTTCGGATTTTGTAATTTTGGTCGAGTTCTGAGACGCGGGCCCGAGTTGACTTTTTATTTCTTTGCAAAGATCGTAATTTTATTTTTTGAAATAGTTTCCTATAGTTTATATTCAGAGTATGAAGTTGTTTTGGCTATATCGAGTTGTTCGGAGTTGGATAATCAATGGAAAGGCCTACTAGTGGATTGAGTTAGCGTGTTTTGAGGTAAGTGTCTTGCTTAACTTTGTGTAAGGAAAATACCCCTTAGCATTGGTGTTGTTTTGTGATAACTGTGATGTGTGGAAGCTGTGTACTCAACGTGACGAGTGCGTACACGGGCTAAATGTGGAAATTTACCGATTTTATTAGTTATGTAGATTCCTTTCATGCCTTAATTGAGTTATCTTAACATGTCATCTCCATAATCATTTGTCTATTTCACATGCTCTATTCGTCTTAGCTCTTATTTGTTAATTGCACTACATATTTAGTTGAAGTTCGTGTTTACCTTTATCTCTGATTTGTTATTTAACCGTTGAATTCTTACTTTAGGTTTTCACTTTTGGTATATCTTGTTGTTGAAATTGTTATTGTGTTATAAAGGCCGTGATTCACATTGAGGAAAAGTATTAAGTTGTGAAATACTATTCTATGGAGTCATTTACTTCCTGATGTTATTATTGAGACTCTTATGTACATTGTGGCCGAGCCATGGGCTTTTTATTGAGAAAACACTATTATTGTTGGTTCCTTTAGAAAGGTGTGATATTGGGCACTTGAGGTGCGATTTGTGATACTTTGTGATATTGATACGCATGCGATGGTATAAGGTTTCTGGGTTGAAATGCATGCAGTGCGATAAGGTCGTCTTGATATACGTGGCTAGTAGGGAAACTACTAGAAGCCATGCGGTGTGATAAGGTGGGCTCAAAACTAAATGTAAGGCTCCCCCAGTGATATAATGAAAGACTATGATTTATTATTGTGATTTGAGGCTACGAGGCAGTACCTCGGTAGTGACTCTTGTTGGTATTACTTTTTTACTTCAGTTGTTCCTAGTCGCTGTGTTTCCTTTAATTGCTTGAGTTCTGTGTAGCGAATTTTGGTACCTTCCATGTTTCATTTCTATTGTTATTATCGTCGCACTGCTAAATTACTCGTTCTACCTCTTATTTACTTATTCTATTAGGTCCTTGACCTGACCTCATCACTACTCTACCCGAGGTTAGGCTTGGCACTTCCTGGGTACCATTGTGGTGTACTAATGCTACGCTTTTGCACATCTTTTGCGCAGATCCAGGTACCTTCTACCAGTCAAGCATCAATGAGCTAAGTTCGTACTTGAAGACTTCAAGGTACACCTGCTGGCGTCCGCATGCCTCGGAGTCACCTTCTATCCATTTGTATATTTTCCTTCTTTTATTAGACTCAGTTGTATAGGGATGACTATGATACCATTGTAGAGCTTGTGACTGGATATCACCAGATTTTGTGGAAAATGTATATGTTGAGAAACAAAATTTATTTTATATAGATATTGAGTATTCCAGAGTTTATTTGATATTTTATTTACTTCCGCAGGTTTGTTAGGCTTACTTAGTATTAGAGACTAGGTGCCATCATGACATTCTACGGAGGGAAATTGGGGTTGTGACACCAACCCACACTAGTTAGGTCCCATAACTCCCGAAATACTCCTAAAAAATTTGCCAAATCCGTGTATGTTTTTCTCCTAATATAGGAGAACAAAATCCCGAAAGGAATCGAGGAAAGAAAATGCCTCTAACTCATTTTTTAATTTTTAAAATTTAGTACATAACCCTAGGTTTTGATTTAAAGAATTAAATGGGTTTTCAATTAAAATCAAAGATTAAATCTTAAACCAATGGAAAGAATCAAAGGGAAAAACTTAGGTTATGGTTTAGACTTTATCCCACGGATGAAACTTAAAGAACATCCTTAAATCCTTCCACCCCCAAACTTTCAAGATGAGAAAAACTCCAACAACATTGATAACCAAAAACACCCAGTTGTTCTGCCTCATTTCTTATGCCAAACGATCCTGAAACTCGCTTTGATGCTTTCAATGGATCTCTCGTGAAATTCCAGTCAAGTTAGGCTTTTGAATCACTCCATTTGACATTATAACGATGGATATATGTTTATTTCAATATTTGGAAATAGTAAATATTTTTAAAATACAAATTCAGTGGCAATTTCGTAATTAATCTGAAAAAAATATGGCAATCCAATTCTTAGTAAAAATGACCATAAATTCCGCATATGATGTCAAAACTTGATGATTTTAGTTGCTATGGTTCCAAAATTACCATATATATATGATGGTTTAGTTGAAATACGAATCAAAGATTGTTTGCTCAATATGGTACCCTTTATGCTCAACTTGACATCGAAACCGAAAACAATCACCATACAACCCAAACTTATCCAAAAATCATCGAAATCTAACTAAACTTTGTGGACATGTCCAAAATCATCATACACTTATTGGAATAATTAAAACTCGATTCTGAGACCATTTACCCAAAAGTCAAACCTTGGTTAACTTTTCCAACTTAAAGCTTCTAAAACGAGAACCATTCTTCAAAATTAACCCCGAACCGCTCGAAAATTGAAACCAACCATATACGCAAGTCATAATACATAATATGAAGCTACTCAAAATCTCAAACTACCGAATGGAACGCTAAAGCTCAAAACGACCGGTCGGGTCGTTACATTTTCCCTCACTTAAACATGCGTTCGTCCTTGAACGTGCCACAAGTCGTTCCAAAACCATCAAATCACCATATAACCTCACCATACAAATAATCATGGGTGATCCCACATCGCCCAATCCATATAAGCCCCTCAACACCACCTAACAAAGGATCCTTACTTCAACCTTAGTCCATAAACCTAAAACTCAAATCCCCAACATCCTCAACTCATTATATGACCCGATTGTTGCATCTATGCACCATATAACTCTAAAAAAGTTGTATCAATCCATAACTATATCTCAAGAAATAATCACATGATATTCCACATAACTCAAATACTCATAGCAATAACTTCCGACTGCAAGATGCTCGATAACCAACCCGACACCGGTGACAAACCTCATATCAACTAAAATCTTATTCTAAACCTTCGACGCTGCCAATGTGAAAGAAACATATAGAAACTCATAAACACCCATCAGATTAACAAGTCGTGGAGCTCTCTTGCATGATAAGAACCATGGCCAAAATATAAGCTGACTAGTGACACAATTCTTGCAAACATACCGTAATCAAATCCGATTGCACTCATTTCAGGCCCAATAACCTCACCTCATCCATTACCTCATCCATTACAAGCTACTCAACCGATCTGTCACACAAATCCTACTTAGAGCCGCATACTATGCAATCTGTGCACCGACGAACAATAACTCAAATATACCCAATGATGGAAAGAGAATGGAAATAAAGAAACCATCCCGCCAGCTTAATAAATACCACCACGAAGTGCAACGCTATCAATCCATCACACAAGGGGAAACATAACACACGAAATAAGCACAAAGGATCATATCCTAGCATAACGTCGTTGCGATGCATGACCCAATCCGAACACCGGTCCATAAGAAATACCTTAAGACACAATGCTTAAAATCAACAACCACATGCAATTCGACATCAAGTACGCAATGTGCATGACCATAACCACGAAAAAGAGAATAACAGAAGAAACCACAATCTGAAAAGACCATAACCAAGGTTCAATCAACCATTCAACACCCTAATAACCATTTCGCTCGAAGTCCGCTAAAAGGCCCAAACAAAACCGCATCAGGTGTGCACATAACCAGCAAATCACAACCCCTCGTAGCATAGAAGAGTAACACATAAAACATACCAAAACACAAAAAATCTCAACTCTAACCGAATGACACATCTTTCAGCAATAACGGTGTTGAGTCAAAAATTCGACCAGATGTAGAATACACATCCTCATTGGACCTTTCAATGGGCCCCCAAATCAACTCCGGTGATCCCCAAATGGATAAATGTCCCTCCAATAGCCCACAATGACCTAACCATAGCACATGCTACCATCTAGCTAGCTTTGGCCACATCTTCACAGTCTGCAACCCCAAAACAACCTGCTTCAGAGAACTCCTAGTCTCCAAATCTAAGAACAAATGAATCACCATTGTCGATCCCAACTCCACCACTCGAATGACTAACACATCTCTCATACATAATCATCCCCACGAGAAATACTTCTATAATTCTTCTATGCCGCATAGTTAATGAACATCGGCAGTCGATCAACCAGGCGAATACCACTATACTAGTGAAGCATTCGTAAGTCAATACACACCCTTCTCAGGCAATACGAAGTAGTAATATCATTCATCTAGTTATCTGAAGCCGTCCATGTTTTCTAAGAATCTATGACCTTCCCTTAAAAACTGAACCGTGACCTTGCACATGCAAATCTCAATCCCAAAACAACACACTGCATCTATCATGCCATCATATATAAAGTAGGGGAATCCCATAATCAACTTTGAGTCTCCACAGAATGCATCAGTCAGAAACCTTCCATTTGATCCCATCCAGGAGTAAATCACAATACACAACATTCTCTTGACATCGGTAGGAAATATCCTTCTCAAACCGTGGTAGAACGATCGAGATACCCTCAACCAAGCCATGCAGGTCGCCAAACCCAAGAGTATTGCCCAAAACACCTGATGTTTTAGACTTCAATACCACATAAGAAGATCGGTTACTTTGTGTGGTACCCAATTTTCGAGTGTTGTCTCAGTAGAAGAACCTGGTTCTTCTTGGTGTTCCAACTACTACTGTTGCGGAATAATAAAAAGCACTTAAGTAAAAACACAGAGATTTTTACGTGGAAAACACCTGGCTCAAAAGGTGAAAAAACACGACGTACTCCTTATTAGGATTTGCTCAACTCTTCACTAAAAACTCTGAGCCAAACAGACTTACAAAATAAACTCTTTTGTAATCCTAAGGATTAACTCTAATCCCTTTGTAGAAACTAGACCCTAGCTAATTTCTACACACCTCAAGTTAACTCTAACTTGATCAATACGTACCTATTACAATTGCTTCTATGAAAGCTGAAAGATACAATATTAAAAACTCTACAATCAACTAGACTNAATTCCAGCAGAAATACATCAAGTATTTATAGAGTCAGTCGTTGAGCTTGTCTTCCAATTCTAGTTCAACTCTACCTGGGTGAACCAATTCGAACCAAACTCAACTTCCTTTCTTTTGTTACTTTCCTTGCTGAGTTCGACTTCAATTAATCAGATCAGTTTGCAACCTTTTCGCATTAGGAGACAATATCTTGGTTCATTGATATTTCATATTCGAAACATCTCCCACGCATATACGGTTCGTGTGCCAGCTAGTCAGTCCAAGATGTGTGCTCTTATGAATCTGGTTCAACTGGTCAGCCTTTTGTCAATCTTCAAAACTATGCAGTGACATGGGTCAACAAATTCCCCCTTTTTGATGATGACAAACTCTGTACTTAATCCTGTATACACATCAAAGAACTTTGTATGCTTTTAAGCATTAATCATAGAGAATCCAGGTTCATTAGATTATAAAAATATTTTTGAAAAGTTCAGCAAGTTCAGCACATATCTATCTTCCCCCTTTTGGCATCATCGAAAAGTTTGCAAAATGAGATACTTACCAGTTTTATTAATTATTACTCATGGCCATTGAGGAAACTGCAGGTGCAAAGCATGATTAATCAACACAAGAAACCAATAAATGTTAGCCAACTCAGAAATTGAGACAAGTCAATAACTAAAAGCAAAATTCATTGATAAGTAACGATAATCAACCACCACACAGAAAAACAAAAACAACCAACCATGAGCAACAAAAAAAAAATAAAAAGAACTGAAACTGATAACTGGTCTTAAGATGGGTTATGGAAGCTCTGAGAAGCTTAAGGATGGGAAGGTGCAATGAAGGTTGTGGACTTGGATTGTAGGAGAGATAGCATCTGCTGAAGAACACCCTCGTTCTTTTCTTTCTCCTTTTCTAATTCATCTCTAAGAGCATCCCACTCCTTTTCAACCTCAATCACATGAGACTTCAAGCGAAGGATCTCCATATCCTTAATCTTTTTTTCTTGCACCAAAGTTGTAACTTTGCTGTTGACTGGTTTCTTCCTAGATGAACCAGGTTCATCCACAGGAACATTGACATTGTAGTCACATGTAAGCAAAGTTTCTTTCCCAAAATAATCTTTGACCGTAGCCATCTCAGCCTTCTTTACTGGAACCCCAAAATGTGCAAGCACTGCTGTTAGAATGAAGCCATAAGGAATTGCGTGTGCCTTGGTTCCGTTCACCACTTTGTCAAGGAGTTGGATGATAAAAGTTGGCCAATTAATTTGCTTTCCCCAGTACAAGCATTCCATCAATGTAAGATCCGTATAATTTTCCATGTGCCTTCTTTCTTGTTTAGGCAGTAGGAACTTGATGACTAACTCAAAGAGTAGCTTGTGCTCGGGCTTCATCTCGCTCTTGTAAACCGGCATGGGTTCAATCTCCTTCTCACTATCACTAAAGAACCCGGTGATGCCGATTGCTGAGGCCATCCCATCTAGACAAGGACATCTCTGCCTTGTATAGTCCTCATAGCCCTCAGCTGGTATGTTAATAATAACACCCAGTTCTTTGACATCAAAGGAAACCTCAATTCCTTTGACCATAGATGTGACCCTGCCTTCCTTGACACTTGCATTCCCCATAAACTGTATCAACTCAGCTCTTGCCAGCCAGCCTTCCATGCGAAGGACCAGGTCCTTCCAGCCTTGTACCTCCAGAGCTTCCATTTGATATTGCATTCCAGGCTCCTCTAAATCCTTCACCAGCTTACCCTTTAAAATTGTTCTTTTTCCAAACATGGTAACTCTGTCAGGCACCACTCTAATTTCCTTCTCCTCTTTTCCACTCCAGTATGCATCATCATCATAAAAAACTTTCACTCTCTTTGGCTTGGCCCTGGTCTTCTTAACAGATCTTGTTTGTGTGACAGACATCCTAGCTGACTTCTTTGAATAAGCCTTAGCCTTTGTGGGTTTGGTGTCTCAGCCACACCTGGAGCAGGTTGCTCCTCCTGTTGGACCAGGTCCAACCTAGTCTCTTCAATCTCAATAGCCTCAACAGGCTCTCCAACTTTTGCTTTTCCTTTTGCTGCCCTCTTATTCTTGCTCTCCTTCAGAGCCTTTTCTAATTTCTCTTCTTCTTCTCTCACAGTGCTACCAGTAGCTCTAACTTTTGAAGTAGAAACATCAGCAGCTTCAGAAATTTTCCTTTTTTTCTGACTCCTTCTTCTCTTGGGGTTATAAGACTCCCCCAGTTTTCTCAACCTTTCAGCGAATGTTTCTTCCCTCGATGAACCAGGTTCATCTGTAGCTTTCATCAAACTTGCAAGACCTGCTGCAGCTTCCTCTACTATGCTTCCCCCTAAATCAGTGACTTCTTCTCCCATAGTTTCAGGAATGGGGCCACAGATAACCAGCGTGGCACCATCCTCCCCAGATACCCTCACATCTTCTTCTCCCTCTCTCTCAAGAATTCTTTCTTTTCTCCCACCCTTCTTTCTTCCAGGTATTTCGACATCAGCAATAGACCCTACCAACACGAATCTTTTATCAGCAAAAGTAAATTCAGAATTGATTTCAAGATTACCTTTTTCAGAATTGAACCAGGTGCTTCTTCCTCATTAGCTGATTTGAAGGACTCATTGGATGAATCTGACTTAGTACCTTTGTCTGTTTTAATAAGGTCCTCCAAGAATTTTTCTCTAGCCCCAGAAGCAACATATTTCCGGGCAAGAACTTTAACACGACGATTCTTGGGGGCAGGAGTAGGGTTTGGAGTGGGTTCAAGAACGGGTGTATTTTCAGGGGATGATGGAATTTCTAGTGATTCGGAGCTGTAAACAGATAGAGAATTGGAGACAGATTCAGAATTTCCTCCATCGTAATCACGATTAGGTGAGGAATTAGACGAAGAAGCTGGTGGAGGTGAAGACATTTTTATGCTTTGTTAAGAGGAAATGATGAGTTGCAAGTTCTGGGTAGTGTAATATGAGGTAAACTTGGTTTGAAGGAAGCTTTATGAATAGAGGAGTAATGATTTCCTTTTATAACATATGGCCATTAATTTTACAATGGATATAAAATTTTTTAAGTGGAAGTCTAATGGTTGTAGGAATGTCATTGACTTAACGGTTAAGAGTTCCCTATTTCTAGGCTAATTGAGTGTTGATTTGACTCCTTGGAACGGGTTCATTTATGGATTAGTACAAAGATTTAGGAATGAACCAATTATAGATAGACTCCTGCTCATGTGTGACTGTAATTGAATTACTATATGGAGAAGAGTATGTATCTTGTCAGTCAGATGAATCAGCATAGATGAACCAAGTTCATCCTATTTGAAATATTTAAATTGCCTCAATTTACAAAGATAGATAAACATTATTAGTATCCAGGGAATCATATTAATACATGGCACAAGAGTATGGTAATAAAGACATGATGCTGAGCAACTATTAATCTGATTAAGTCCCTACAAATTTTCTAGCAAAAAATTCATTTATATAAAAAAAAATTTCTTTCTCTTCAATCAGGTGATCTTAATCATCCATAATTCAAGCCNAGTTATCCCTTAGGAAATGGTGTCTAACATCTATGTGCTTAGTCCTTTTGTGATGAACCGGGTTCTTCGTCATACTAATAGCACTAGTGTTATCACAAAATATAGGAATGCATCCCACATCAATACCAAAGTCCATGAGTTGTTGTTTGATCCATAACAACCGGGCACAACATGAGGCTGCAACCACATATTTAGCCTCGANACACAATCCCACACTGAACACAATATCAGGTCTGCTGGCAGTGAGATAAAATAGAGACCCAATCATCCCTCTATAAAGCTTCTGATCAACAGATGAACCAGGTTCATCCACATCCAATTTTGTAGCTGTGGCTGTAGGAGTGTCTATTTCTTTTGAGTCTTCCATTATAAACTTCTTGAGAAATTCTTTCAAATACTTTTGTTTGTGGATCATTGTTCCATTCGGGTTTTTCTTAATTTGCAAGCCTAAGAAAAAGTTTAGCTCATCCATCATACTCATCTCAAACTCACTTCCCATTAGCATAGCAAATTCCTTGCTCAATTTTTCAGAAGTCGCCCCAAATATGATATCATCCATATATATTTGCACAACTAGGAGATCCTTACCCTTTTCCCTTAAGAACAAGGTACTATCAATTTTGCCTCGTTTGTACCCATATTCTAGCAGGAATTTTGATAATCGTTCGTACCAAGCTCTTGGTGCCTGTTTGAGACCATATAGAGCCTTGTCGAGTTTGTATACGTGGTCTGGTGACTCCTTGCTTTCAAAACCTGGAGGCTGCTTGACAAATACATCTTCCTTTAGATATCCATTTAGAAAGGCACTCTTAACATCCATCTGATGAAGAGTGAATTCCATGTGTGCAGCAATTGCTATAAGAAGTCTGATTGCCTCCAGTCTTGCCACAGGGGCAAAGGTCTCATCATAGTCAATTCCTTCTTCTTGACTATATCCTTGAACAACTAATCTTGCCTTATTCCTTGTAACAACTAATCTTTCCTTATTCCTTGTAATAGTTCCATCCTCATCGAGCTGAGCTTGTTCCTGAAGACCCACTTGGTGTCAATTACAGATCTATCTAATGGCCTGGGTACCAAGTGCCATACTTGACTTCTTTCAAACTGATTCAGCTCTTCTTGCATGGCATTTACCCAATCAGCATCTTGTAGGGCTTCCCCAATGTTCTTTGGTTCGATCATGGATAGAAAGGCATCAAATGCACACAGATTTTTCAAGGATGATCTTGTCTTGATTCCAGATGCCAAATCTATTATGATTTTCTCAAGAGGGTGAGAACTATGATATCAGTGTGGCTTAAGTACCAGTTTTTCATTCCTAGATGATTCCATGATATCTTGTTGTTGTAGAGCAGGATCAGGGCCATGTTGCATATGTTGAGTTCCCCCTGTCATGATGCTTAGGGTAGTTGAACCTGGTCCATCACCTGTTCCACCTTTCATGCTTACTTCAGTGTGATCACTGTTTCTTACCAGTCCAAGCTCCTCATATTCAGGTTCCTGCCTCTTAGCAAGAATGTTAGTTTCATCAAAGACAACATGTATACTTTCTTCTATACACATAGTTCTTTTATTATACACTTTATAAGCTTTACTATGTGATGAATATCACAAGAATACTCCCTCATCACTTCTGGGGTCAAATTTTTCTAGGGAATCTTTGCCATTATTGTGTACAAAACACTTGCATCCAAAAGCCCTAAAGTGGGATATGTTGGGCTTTCTCCCTTTAAGTAATTCATAGGGAGTTTTCTCTACCAGAGGTCTGGTCATGCATCTATTGATTATGTAACAAGCAGTATTTATTGCTTCAGCCCAGAAGCTGTGAAGTAGTTTGCTAGATAGGAGCATGGTTCTTGCCATGTCTTCAAGAGTTATGTTTTTTCCTTTCAACAACCCCATTTCGCTGTAGGGTTCTAGGAGCAGAAAATTTATGATTAACAGCATGTTCATCACAGAACTCAGCAAACTTAGTATTCTCAAATTCAGTACCATGGTATGATCTTATTGATGCCAGTTGATGTCCCAATTGGTTTTGAGTTTTCTTGACAAATGAGGTGAACATATCAAATGCTTCATCCTTAGATGCCAGGAATAAGGTCCAAGTGAACCTTGAAAAATCATCAACTAGCACCATNAATTGATTTTGAGTTTTCTTGACAAATGAGGTGAACATATCAAATGCTTCATCCTTAGATGCCAGGAATAAGGTCCAAGTGAACCTTGAAAAATCATCAACTAGCACCATCACATATCTCTTACCACCTCTACTCAAAGTTCTCATAGGACCACATAGATCCATATGAACCAGTTCCAACGTCCTGTGGTACTGAATATTTTCTTACTTTTGAAAGAGGACCTTACCTGCTTACCCCTGGCACATGCCTCACAAGTTTTGTCTTCCTTGAACTTAATGTTAGGAAGTCCGACCACTAAGTCCTTAGAGACTAGTTTGTTAAGATGAGTTAGACTTGCATGACCAAAACACTTAGATAAGTGAGTTCATTTTCAGACAGTGTGGACAAGTCTATGACATAGATGTTATTCATTATTTTTCCTTCAATACAATTTTGTCAGTAAGCGGGTTAATCACAAAACATTTTGTGGAAGTAAAAACAACCAGGTTACCTCTGTCACAAAGTTGTGACACACTGGTCAGACTATATTTCAAGCCATCTATTAGATACACATGTTTAATAGACCGTGTATCATCCTTACCTACCTTACCAACCCCAATGATTTCACATTTCTTTCCATTTCCAAAGGAGACATTTCCTCCTTTGAGACTTTCAAGTGAAAGGAACTGTTCTATGTTCCCAGTCATATGCTTTGAGCAGCCACTATCCAAGTACCAAATCTGGCTACCTCCTCTCACTTGAACCTACAAAAATGAATCAAAGGTTAGTCTTAAGAACCCAAACTAGTTTGGGTCCTTTTATATGAGAGAACGGATAAATCAAATTTTTCCTGGTTTAATTTGGCAGCCAGTTTTTCCCATTTACAAACCTCTCATTTTTTTCGACTGGCCTGCTCTTTTGCAGTACACTCATATTTGTTGTGCCCAGTCTTACCACAATGGGTGCATATTTTATTCTCAGGAAGAGTGAGATACTTGTTTTTGGGATCCCACTTGGGCATTTGACTTCCAAAGCCAATCCCTCTCCTGTTGCTACTATGATTCTCTTGAAGCCATATCAGGGCGTCAGAGGATTTATTCCATTTACAGGTTCGATCTAATTCATGTTTGACTTTTCCAAGTTGTTCATTAAGAGTTCTTATTTGTTCGTCCTTGGCATACATCTTATCTTTTAATTTTCATATGTTTTCTTGTAACATGATATGAGAATGATCAACGACCTTTTTACTTGATCCTAGATTTAGCTTTAAGTTTTCAGATTTTAGTTCTAGAATCTCAGTTTCAAGAGGATGAACCTGCTTCAACAAGTCAGTGTTTTACTTTTCAGATTCACTGACTCTGATTTCCAGGTTTATGAATTTTGCTTTAAGCATTGCACATTCTTTAGATAGTTGATCCTTCTCTTTGGTTGTTTCCTCAGAACCATCTATGAAATCAAGAATCAACTCAGAGAGTTTTTCCTTAGATAGGAACTTACTTTGTTTTTAAGATGAGAGATACTTACCTCTGGTTCTTCATGCGATTCCTTGTCAGATTCTCCAATTACCATGAGCGCATGATCTTCAGTCTCCCCATCTTCTGACTATTCATCTGAACTTTCCCCCCAAGCAGCAACCATAGCCTTTGGTGTGGTTGTCTTGCGTTGAACCTGTTCCTTCCTCCTGTTCCTTCTCTCATATCTTTCCTGTTTCCACTCTACTTCCCACTGAGGACAGGTTTTAATGAGATGGTCAGTCTTACCACATTTATAGCATCCCTCGGTCGGTTGGCCATTCTGGAGCCTTTGCTTTGTTGTAGTTTCCTCCTCTAGAGATGCCTTTCTTCCTCATGAGAAAGTTTCTAAATTCTTTGGCCATTCTGGAGCCTTTGCTTTGTTGTAGTTTCCTCCTCTAGAGATGCCTTTCTTCCTCATGAGAAAGTTTCTAAATTCTTTGGCCATTCTGGAGCCTTTGCTTTGTTGTAGTTCCCTCAGTGATTCTTAGGGCTAGACTCCTCTCCTTCTTTGGACTATCCATCTTCATTGTCTGCCTTCTCAATTCATATGCAGTGAGGTTTCCAATTAGCTCATCCAATCTGAGGGTTGCCATATTTTAGATTCCTGGATAACAGTGATTTTGCTTTCCTAAGAAATAAGCAAGACCCTTGTTAGGATCTTTTCAACCTTGTCCTCTTCAAGAATGATTCTTCCAAGAGACTTCAGTTCATTAGTCAAGGTTGTGAAACTTGTGTACATCTCTTGAATAGTCTCTCCTTCTTTCATAGTGAAGTTTTCATACTGAGAGTATAGTAGAGTACCTTTTGACCTTTTTACCTGAGGTGTTCCTTGATGGGCTACTTGCAAGGTGTCCCAAATCTCTTTGGCAGTGGTGCATCTTTGGATTCTGTTGTACTCGTCTGGACCTAGTCCACACACTAGCCACTTTTTGGCCCTTGCATTCTTCTCCCATTTCTTTAGATCCTCAGCAGTGCAATCAGCTCTCGTCTTTGGTATATCTATACCATCAGCAGTCTTCATCATGGTAGCTAGAGGACCATCAGTGACTATGTCCTAGTGTTTATAGTCTTCTCTAGGTGATCCTTCATCCTATTTTTCCACCATGAGTAGTACAGGCCATTGAAGAGTGGTGGCCTTGCAGTGGATTGACCTTCCCAATTTCCAAGTGGTGCACTCATCTTGATCTTCTCCAAGTTGTTAGCCTTTCAAGGATAACCTGCTCTGATACCAATTGATGTTTTAGACTTCAATACTAAACAAGAAGATAGGTTACTTTGTGTGGTACTCAATTTTCGAGTGCTGTCCCAGTAGAAGAACCTGGTCCTTCTTGGTGTTCCAACTACTACTGTTGCGGAACAATAAAAAGCAGTAAAGTAAAAACACAGAGATTTTTACGTGGAAAACACCCGGCTCAAAAGGTGAAAAAACCACGACCTACTCCTTAGTAGGATTTGCTCAACTCTTCACTAAAAACTCTGAGCCAAACAGACTTACGAAATAAACTCTTTTGTAATCCTAAGGATTAACTCTAATCCCTTTGTAGTAACTAGCCCCTAGCTAATTCCTACACACCTCAAGTTAACACTAACTTGATCAATATGTACCTATTACAATTGCTTCTATGAAAGCTGAAAGATAGAATATTAAAAACTCCTACGACAATTAACTAGACTCAATAATCAATCAGATGAAACTGGTTCTTCTAGTTGAACTGTAGCCTTTGCAGCGCACAATGATTCTTCTAGAAAAAAATAACTCTGGGAATTTTGCTTTCAGACTGTGATTCACTTCAGCTTTGTGCGTTTTTTATTCCAGCAGAAATACATCAAGTATTTATAGAGTCAGTTGTTGAGCTTGTCTTCCAATTCTAGTTCAACTCTACCTGGGTGAACCAATTCGAACCAAACTCAATTTCCTTTCTTTTGTTACTTTCCGTATTGAATTCGACTTCAATTAATCAGATTAGTTTGCAACCTTTTCGCATTAGGAGACAATCTCTTGGTTCATTGATATTTCATATTCAAAACATCTCCTAAGCATATACGGTTCATGTGCCAGCTAGTCAGTCCAAGATGTGTGCTCTGATGGACCTGGTTCAACTGGTCAACCTTTTCTCAACCTTCAAAACTATGCAGTGACATGGGTCAACTACACCTGTAGAGAATCACCACATCATTAGTACCCAAAGAACTTATCATATCCATTACCGTGCTGATCCAACCTACTACCAAGCTGTCCTATTTCTCCGAGTTCCTTCTGAATTACCCTCAAGTTGACACTTCTCCTTGCTAGAACACCACAATCCTTACCCAAAGCTCACCACAAGAGATTCTAGCATAAAGCCACACCGCTCTAAGGCCCATAAGCCGATGTATTCCTTCTTAAGCACCACAAAAGTATCACAACCGAGTCACCCACTTTGAAGAGATTTTATGTGAATCTAAAGACGTTTCCTTCACCTTCTTGATACTTAAATGTAGAATCCATAATGATATAGAAATACCACGAGTCTCAACACTATCCAATATAAATCTCAGATTCTAGCCATATACAAATCCAAAAAATTCTCAATTGCTACATATATATTCGAATCCATTAGAACCTTCTCGAGAGTCATCCACTCTGCTCAAATCTCAATTGCACCGCCCAAATGGGCCGAACGGCCTGTGCCCCATTAGCACGAGAATACCCAAAGAAGTAACTGCATCTTAACGCAATCGAGCAAATTCCTACTCCATGCACACTACATCCTTCACGAAAAACAACTCAATCATTCCATGATTCCCATATACCCATAAAGTGTAATACATCATGCATCTAGAAATTTACTTGCTTAAGTCATCCTTAAAACCAACCTCTGCAAGTCATAAGCAATCAACAAGAATGCCTTAGACCGAAACCAATACAACACATAACCATGCAATCAAATCGTCGATTGCAGAATCCCCCACTTGGTTGAAAGCCATATATCAAAACACTAGATAACTCCACAGTGAGATTCAACTAAATCCTTCATAAGCTCATGTGACACAAACCATATAATACCTAAAATCATCTGCTAAGATCACATTCATCCTCGTGACGGCTAGGTCAACTTTCTCAACCAATCCAAACTCAAATCGCAACACCTATACCCACTGGGAAAAAATAAAGCCTCCACACAACATCATAAGGATCACACATCCATAGATTACCCCGCAGGTTATAACCCACCTGCTTAGCCTCAAACTGACATCTCATTATACCCTTTTACAACCACATATATTACTCAATCACTTAATCTTCTTGAGTCTGAACTCATCAACAAGACATGAAGATCTACTTCATTCCACAAATGAAATAACACATAAGAATCTCTCAAAAACCTTCATACTCTTCCCGTCACATTCAAGCTATCTAAACACATCCCGCAGTCACATCATACTGATCATATAGCCCTCCAACCACTCACCAAGCCACCGGTCCACTCATAGGGACACCACTGGATACAGAAGTCCAAAAACACATGCTCACACAGCTGAAGCTATCGAGCCTAAGCTACGGTCCAAACTGGGCCTCAAGTCCTCCAGACTAGGCCATCACCAAAACACAAAAAACACATCTTGCACCTCATTCATGGAATCCACAAGCCGTCGATGTACAGCTGATACCGAGCACTCACATGCACATACGAGTGAGTGGAAGGAATTCAAATAGATACGCTTCAAGCTGAATCGATAGGCGCACGATAAGGAAAGAAAGATGGGAAGTTTATCCTAAATGCCCTGTACCCTCTCGAAGATAAGGTATGGACGTCATCATGTTGATCCGCAAGACTCTACTAGACAATTTCTCATGACTCATAGAACCTATGAACCTAGAGCTCTGATACCAACTTGTCACGACCCAAAATCCAACTAGTCTTGATGGCACTTAACCTAAACCGCTAGGTAAGCCAATAAACAATAAACCACAATATAATGATAATGATAAGAGTCAAAAATGAAATAACTAAATTATATACCACTCCCCAAGGATTGGTAGTACAAATCATGATATTCTAAGACTTAGAGTTTACAAAGTTGGTATGAAATAAATACATCATTTATTCGAAACGTACATAAACATATTTATAAATGTAAAGCAACCAAGAATAAGAGGCAGCTATAACCAGAACACATGTACATCTCCAATCCCAGCTCCTTCCATACACATCAACATCAACTCCAAAATCTGCATGCAAGGTGCAGAAAGTATAGTATGAGAACGACCGACCCCATGTACTCAATAAGTAACAAACCTAACCTTAGGTTCAAAGAAGTGACGATCTTGGAAAATGGTCAGAGTCCAACACCAATAGCCAAGAACAACTCGTAATAATATGATAAAAGCAATACAAGCAATAACTCAAAGATATGATGCTCAACTCGTTCACAGTTACAGAAAATAGGCATGCTTTTCAGGTATAACAGAAAGATCCAAATCTTTCACAAAAATCACCAAAATATGAGTAAATTAGAAAACTGTGATTCTTCCATTAGCATGAGGGAAGTACATCTCTATGCCTGTTGCACCCTATTTTGCACTAGTCAAAACAAGATTCAACTTGTGGTTTCTTTGTTATTGATGAAAATAGAGTCGTCACCTAATATTTAAAGATATACTAGGGTACCTGTATAAGTACTAAAGTCATATTTTTTATTAATCTGCTAACCGGTGAGATTATGAGTAAGGGTCTTGCTCTTCTAAGGGGAAGGTGTTAGGTGCCCCTTAAAATTTACCTGAGGTAGCTCCATAGGACTTAGACTAGATTTGAAATTAATTATTTATACTATGCCTTAACTAATACTCCAGGGGTATGACTTACCGTATATTAGGACATAATACTTACGAAGGGAGGGTGTAGTTTAAAAGGTTATGAATTTATAGAGGAAAATAATGTTAGTGCATATATATTTGGAAAGAGCTTTTAAAAGAGTATATATGATGTTTGTATTTTTAGAAAAAAATATGTAAAAAGGAAAACTAAATTAAAACACTTTGTTCCTAAAGAGAATAACAAGTGTCAATGAATTAAGGGTTAAGGAGTGAGTTCCACTCAAGGTCGATTCCCCCTTTGAATCCCCCGACACTTCAAAGTTCCCAAAGGTCTCACGACCCAGGGCAATGCTTGTGCCGAGGAGAGAAGCCCAACCTGGAGTTAAAATCTACTACCAAATACCCCTAACCACTAACGACTCATTTTTCCCCATAGGTTTAAGTGCCAATGAGGCTCTTTTAATGAAAACCAACTACCATAATACACCCTACCACAGAAGCATACTTCTCTCTTGGTATAATAGCATAAGGACACAGAAAATGTTTCATTTTTATAACTAGGTTTCCAATACTAAATGAATTAATCACACATTAAACAAGTTTGAAGGTCAGGTTGCAAACACACATATAGACAAGAACACTATAATGTTATTGCTAAAGAACAAAAGACTTGCTCTTGAGGATAGATAAAGAGCATACAATTCAGATATATAGCAACCCAGATATACAGATGCCTCTGTCCTAGCAGAGTAATCACAGATTGGTTAGCTTAGGTCTTGCCACTAGCAAACACATAGGTTAACAATACTACTTGGAATTTCTTAAAGCATCAACAAAGGTTTAGATAAATAATAATAGTTAGAAAGTTCTACGAGTGTTATTAAAGATATAAGAATATAATTAGAACTCTTAGCATGACTACATGTTTACAAATCCAAACATGGAGTTCCTAAAGGTGCTTAAAAGGATCACATATTGTTAATCATACTTCATTTTGGAACTGAGAGCAGACTCACATATTCATAATAGTACTAACCTTATAGGTAAACTATTATGTCCAAGCAATAGCAATAAGAAGTTTCTCTTAGGATTTACAGACCAGGTTCAGTACAGATTAGCAGGAAAAGAGCGGTCTGAGTGCAGTTTCAAAAAAATGTATATGAATATGGAATCATGAAGACAAACAGAGGTACATGCATCATTTTTATTCAATTACACATAGATGTTGCAGATAAGGTTAAGATGTTAAAAAAAGCAAGATGAGTTTCGTTCATTATGAGACCAGGTCAACAATGTCAAAAATGGAGATAAAGACAAGGAAGATCTTGTACCAAATATGTTTGAACCAGCTGCGCAAACTAAGATTAACATCTAAACATGATGTAGTTATACTCATCTTGTAAAACAGTTATCATTCAACTATAGCAAACATGACTACAACCTATTTTATGAAGGATAACTAGATCATAACAGGATATATGCAGAATGGTTACTAATGTTCATAGGAGTTCACCTTGGTCAGATTGTTCCATACATAGAGACTTAGAGATGTAACCAACAGTTATACATAGGCAAATGATTCTCATAATAATGATTCAGAAGCTGCCCTTAAAGTTATCAAACACTTATATAAATAAGGAGATCATTTATAAACTTAAACTTTACATCCTTCAGCTAAATTATGAGGGATTGAACTATGAGCTTTTAGGTTTGTTCTAGTCATAATTATTAGACAACAATCTCGACTACAGGACAACAGAATGCAGGCAATAGTATGGTTAGGATAGAGATCACAACAAAATCATTAAAAGAAAATCTACAGTCTAGGCAAACATGAGAAGTTATTAAGGCATAATAAGGAAACTTAATCATTTAGAGTATTTGGATTCGGGATGAAAGTCATTAAGGTCACATAGCAACTCAATTGATACCAATTAAAGATACTGTCACGACCACAAAACCACCCCGTTCGTAATGGCGCCTATCGTGAAATCAGGCAAGCCACACGGTTCAACTAATTTAACTTCATTCAAGAAAACCATATATTTATATTAAAAATCTCATTCATAGATGTTTGAAAAGTCGAATATCAGTAAAACACAAAATAAGTCCCAACACTGGTGTCACCGAGTCATGAGCTGATACCACTACAAATTTCGAACTATAAAAGTGGACAAACACTGTCTGAAATAATGAAGTATGACAAGGAAGACAAGGAAGGATAAAACAAGGCTGCGATCACCAGCAACTACCTCGAAGACTCTGGCTGGAACTCTATCAACAATCAGCAACCGCTACCGAGTCTTGCTGTACCTGGATCTGCACACAAGGTGCAAGGGGTAACGTGAGTACACCAACTCAGTAAGTAACGGTCTGAAACTGTGGCGTGAGAGGTAGTCATGAAATAAACCTCAGTATTTGTAACAAGAATCAGTGTACAGTATTTAGGCATGCTCACATTTATCTAACAGTTCAAAATGACAGGATAAGTATATGTTCGAACAATAAATCATATATAACTCAGTGTACTCTACATGCCGATGCATCAACTGTATGAAAGGCAAAATGTGCTCCCACTCTCACATATAAGTCCACGCAGTACTGTATATGGCTCTCATGGCCAAGGGAAGATCCATCCCAGAGTATATACATATGTGACAGTAGTCACTCAGTACTGAGGAAGGCCAATCCAGCCCCACGGGGAAGAACCATCTCCGGATACAAACACTCGGACAAGATCCATGTCCCGGGAAGATCCATCCCTCAATATCATCATTGCGCTCACAGGGGTTGTGTTACAGACTCCGGAGGGGCTCCTACAGCGCAAACACTATCATAAGCCAGATTTAGGCATAAATCAATGTGCATATTGTGGCGTGCAGCCCAATCCCATAATTGTCACTCAATATCGGCTTTTGGCCCCACTCACTCATCACTCTCCAGTCCCGCTCACACAGGCTCACAATGCATGAACTAGCCCGAATCGATGATAAGATGTGTAAACCAGCAATTAACAAGACTGGGACATGATATGATATGCAATAACATTACTGAGTAAATAACATCATTGAAATACATGAATGACAGCAATGAGCGACCACTCGGTTCTCAACAGTATTGGCATAAAGCCCTACATAACATCTATCATGATTTCTAGCATGTTTGCATTTAATCACATTAATAATCGTGAAGATATCAACAAGAGAGTCACTAAACAGAGCCGTGTGTGATGACCCGAAATGTCATCTCCTGTTTTAGAAGTCAAAAATTGTGTTTCGAGGCCTTGAAAATCTCCTTTTATCTCACCTCTTTTTGCGTGCACAGTCCGGGCGTATATCCGGAAAGCTTTTATGAGAAAACCCGAGAAAAATGCTAATTTTTCCTTTAAGATTGAATTTAAGTTGACTTCGGTCAACATTTTGGGTAAACAAACCCGAACCCGTGATTTAATGGTCCCGGAGGGTCCGTAGAATAATATGGGACTCTAGCGTATGCCCGGAATTGAATTCCGAGGTCCCAAGCCCGAGAAATGAATTTTTGAAAGAAATTATTTTACTGAAATTATAAGAGTTTTTGGAAATTTAATTATATTTGAAATTGATGGTATCGAGCCTGTATTTTTGTTCCGGAGCCCAGTGCAGGTTTAATATAGTATTTGAGTGATGCCTGTAAAATTTGGTATGAAACGGAGGTCATTTGACGTCATTCAGACCCGTAGTTGTGAAAATTGAAACTTTGAAAGTTCTTGAGATTTTCCTTTGATTTTTATGCTAAATTCATTATTTAAGATGTTATTTTGGCGATTTGGTCGCACGAGTAAGTCCGTAGGATGTTTTTAAGGATGTGTACATGTTTGGTTTGGAGCCCCGAAAGCTCGGGTTAGTTTCGGATAGGCGTCAGAGTGGTTTGAACTTAGGAAATCTGATGTAGTTGCTGTTTTCTGGTGTGTCTGTATTTGTTCTTCGCGATCGAGGTGTAACTCACGCGAACGCGATGTATACTCCGGGATGGGGCTGGATTTCACCTACGCGAACGCGAGGCCTAGGTCGCAAAAGCGGAGCATTGGGGGGATTTCTCTATGCAAAAGTGACGGGCCACACGCGAACGCGTAGCATAATGGGACCTGGGGGAGGGGAGGACTGATACTCTATGTGAACGAGGCCAGAAGCACGCAATTGCGATGGCCAATGGGGGCCAGTGCTTTGCGAATGCAGCAGACCCCTCGCGATCGCGTAGAGGGTCTGTCCAGGGGTCTTAAAACAGTAGAAAAACGGGAATATACCCCATTTTCATATTTTCTTCCATAGAATCCGACTTTGGGCGATTTCTGAAGAGGGATTTCATCACCAAATCATAGGTTCGTGTTTCTAATCTCATTTTCTTCATTTTCCATTAACACCCATTAGATTTTTAGGCCTAAATCTTGTTATTAAAGGGTAGAAAATTAGGAATTTTTGGAGAATTAGGGATTTTTCAAATTTGGGAATTTAGACCTCGATTTGGGGTCATATTCCGGAACTAATTATATATTCGGGCTCGTGGGTGTAAGGGTGATCGGGTTTTGGTCCGAACCTCGTGTTTTGACCAAGCGGGCCCGGGGTCATTTTTTTACTTTTTGGGAAGAATGATAGAAAACTCATAATTAAGCATTGGGGTTGAATTATTTAACATTTATTGATATTGTTAAGCTAATTATGTCTAGATACAATCGAATTGGAGGCGGATTCTAAAGGGAAAGCGGTAATTGAGGCTTGAGTTGGTCGTGGAATTCGAGGTAAGTGTTTGGCTTAACCTTAGCTTGAGAGAATATGTTTGTGTCTTATTTGCTACGTGTTAGTATAATGTGCAACGTATAGGTGTGGTGACGAGTATCTATACGTTGATGTCAAGCATGTCGTGAGTCGAATATTGTGACTTATGTGATTTTTCATCAAACATTACTTGAGTTTAATTTGATAATTATCCATGTTGGTGGTATTTATTTTGTATTGATCATTGTTGAGTATTGTTTCAAGTTAAGAATTACTACGTGAAGTTAAGTAACTAAGTGAGATTGGTTATAGCTGTTTTTCTTGCCCGGATGATATTGATTCTACTGTTGGCTCCCTTGCCGGGACTTTATGGATTTATTATTGTTGTTTGTATTGTTGATTTTCTTGCCGGATTGTTGTTATTGATTTGTTTGGGTGAGGAAGAGTGTAAAGCACGAAGGGTGATGCCGTGCTGTTTCTATTGATTTATTGTGAGGATGAGAGTAAAAGCACGAAGGGTGATGTCGTGCATTCTATTTATTATTTTGTGAGGATGAGAGTGAAAGCACGAAGGGTGATGCCGTGCCGTATTATGATATTAAAAGCACGAAGGGTGATGTCGTGCCGTTTCTATTGATCTATTGTGAGGATGAGAGTAAAAGCACGAAGGGTGGTGCCGTGCATTCTATTTATTATTTGGTGAGGATTAGAGTAAAAGCACGAAGGGTGATGCCGTGCACTTGTTTTTGTGTTGTTACTTCTGTTGTTTAAATTGATATCTAATTAGTTGCTTTATTGCTTATCTCCGTTGGGTGATATTTCCTCCCCTCAGCATGTTCCCCTTTTCTTGTGTTTAACTGCTTAATTCTTGTTGTTATTATTTTCTCCGTATATGATTAAACTGCACAGGTTTAGTTGGTTGCGTGTCCTAGCCTCATCACTACTTCGCCGAGGTTAGGCTCGATACTTACTCAGTACACGGGGTCGATTGTACTGATGCTACACTCTGCACTTTTGTGCAGATCGCGGTACAGGACCCTACGGACCTTATAGTGAGGACGCTGCCTTCAGTCTTTTTGGAGATTCCAAGGTAGTCATGCAGGCGTCCGCAGACCTTGGCGTCCCCTCCTACTTTATTTTCCCCTCTATTCTTCTTTATTTTGAGACAAATGTATTTATTTTCTTCAGACCATTTATATGTAGTATTCATAGACAGCCCGTGAAGTTGTGACACCAAATTCTGGGTTAAGTATTTTGATTTTCGTAGTGGCATTTAATCAAGTTGTTAGACTTTGTTTTCTTCCGCACTTTTATTTCCGCTGATTTTTACATCACCTGTTATCTGTTAAAAATAAATGAATAAGGTAAATACACATTAATGTTGGCTCGCCTAGCGGTTTCAATGTTAGGCGCCATCACGGTCCTGACGGTGGGAAATTCGGGTCGTGACAAGTTGGTATCAGAGCACTAGGTTGCTTAGGTTTCCCAAATTCATGGACAAGCTTAGTAGAGTCTAAGGGATCGGTACGAAGACGTCTGTGCTTATCCCTCAGAGGCTACAAAGTTTAGGAATGACTTCACATCTATTCTTCGAAGTCGTGCGATTTGTATTATCAATGCTAACTGAATCTCTACTCTATTCTCTCGCAGATGGCGAGAACACGTGCTTCTTCATCCACTGATTAGCAACCCGAGTCTCCAGTTGCAGCTCCTAAGAGGGGCCGAGGCCGAGGCTGTAACGACCCAACCAGTCGTTTTGAGCTCTAGCTCGTCGTTTAGCAGTTTGATGTCATGAGTAGCTTTATTTCAAGTATTATGACTTTTAGGTGTGGTCGGAACTGAATTTCTGGAAGTTTGGAGTCAATTTAGGAAGAAAATTCTCAATTTGGAAGCCTTAAGTCAGAAGAATCAACTAAGATTGGAATTTTGAGTAAACGACTTCCGAATAAGGATTTGAAGGTTCCAGTAGGTTCGTATGATGATTTCGAACTTGGGCGTATGTCCGGATCGGGCTTTGGATAACCCGAGAGCATTTCGGCGCATATTATGGAAGATAGCATCTTAGAAGAATTTCATAAATTTGGGTTGTAAGGCATTTCAGTGTTATAAATGTCCGTTTGGGATTTCGAGTCTGGGAATAACTTCGTATGGTGATTCTGGAGTTGGGAGCGCAATTGGAAGTGAATTCTGATGTACGTAGGTCATTTTGAAGTCATTTTGCTAAATATAGAAATTTGAAGGTTTTTGAGAAGTTTGACCGAGAGTTTGACTTTTTGATATCGGGGTTGGATTCTAATTCCGAAAGTTCGAGCAGGTCGGTAATGTCGAATATGACTTGTGTGCAAAATTTGGGGTCAATCGGACATGATTTGATAGGTTTCGGCATCAGATGTATTTAAACCATTCTAGTTTCCAGAAAGTTAAACCATTCATGATTTGGACATTTTATCAGAAAGTTATGATCGATTGAAGATGGCTGGTGGAGCAGTTTTGACAGAATTTTCTGATGCATGGAGCCGACTTTAGAAGCTCATATCTCGGAATATATAACGAGTTATATTGTGTACAACCTATCAAATTAAATATCTTCGAATCTAGTTTCTAAATCTTCAAATCGTTTGTCATTCGGATATTTCTACAAGGAGATATGGGAGTTTTAACAAAAGGTGTACAACAAGGAAAAATTGTAATAGAATGTACAACCTGCACAGTGCAAGGTACAACTCGATGAAGCCTGGGCAGATTGTTTTAAACACGAGTTTTGGCCCATTTATTTCATTTCTTTCATTTGGTTTGGACGATTTTGGAGAGCTCAAGGAGGGCTTCTCATCAAGCAACACTAGGTAAGTGATTTCTTCCTATTTTTGAGTTAAATATGTGATCTTACATGGATTAAGACATGGAAATTAGTAGGAAATTGGGATTTTTGGAGGAAACCCTAGAAATTTGTATTTTTTGATTTTACCATGAATTTGAGAATGAAAATTGGATCAAATTGTATATTTGAGTTAGTAAAGCTTTGGGTAGTATTTATCTTCGAGAAATTCCAGAATCCGGGCATGTGGGCCCGAGGGCATTTTGGTCAATTCCTTGAGCGGAGATGGGAATTTATATAATTTGAATTGTTAACAAATATAGAGTATAATTTCATTGGTTTGTCATTATTTGGATAGTTTTGGGGCGTTGTGCATCCATTGGAGTGGTCGGAAGGGCTTGGAAGCCAGTTATGGAATTTCGGAGCGAGGTAAGTCTCCTTTCTAACTTTGTGAGGGGGAATTGTCCCCATAGGTGAACTAAATAAATACATGCTATTATTTGCGGGGGATACGTATGCACGAGGTGACGGGAGTCCGTGTGTAGCTACTATTATGCCATGTTCGGGTAGTTTAGGACCCACTAGCATGCTTTACTTGTTGTACTTGTGACCTCGTAAGTAAAATATCATGTGATCTTTCAATTAGTGTCTAAATCTCTCAGAAGGATAGATTTTACTTTTCTTAATCACCTAGAAGGAGAATTGATTCTTCCTTGAATAATTGTGCTTCGGATAAATCTATAGAGTTTGGAACCCTGTCGAAATTGGCAAGTAAATCTCCAGAAAGGTTTTAAATACTATTCTCATGTTTATTAAAAGGAGAATTTTATCACTTCATTGAACAGAAAATTTTCCTAATAAAAATGTGGTTTATTAGTGTTAATATGTGTAACTTTGGGTGCCTGAGTCGCATGTATGATTCGCGAGCAGAATGACCCCGTATTTATGTATATTTATGTTAACCACGTCGCATGTTCGATTCGCGAGCGGGGCAGATAGATGCATCTATGGTTCGGGCCGTTCGACCCTCGACAGTGCATATTTTATTATTGTTGGTCCACGCCGTTCGACCCTCGGCATTTTCTTGCGCATGATAATTGTTGCGTATTTCCGATAATTATTACTCTATACTGGCCTAAGAAGTTGTAAAATTTCCAACTGAAATGATGAAGATTTAATGTGTTAAATGTGAAAGAAGTTGATATTTATTATCCCTGATTATTATTAATTTTTGCTATGATACTCATGCTTAGCATCTCACTTGATTATACTAAACTGACTTATAGAAAGTGTCAAATTCGAACTCTAGTCACTACCTTTCTGAGGTTAGGCGGGATACTTACTGAGTACAGGTTATTTTTGTACTCATGCTACACTTGCTGTGCATTTTTATTGCACAGGTTCTTTCATAGCGATGTGGCTGGTTTAGAGACTTAGGCGAGCTACATCATCCGGAGGCGATTCGCAGCTGACAGAGTCTCCCTCTTATTGTATTTACTTTCATTTTAAATTCCTCGTCCAATTTGTATTTCGGACAAGCTTTGTAGTATTTGATAAATTCTTAGAATTTGCTCATGCACTTGTGACACCGGGTTCTGGGGTGTGTTTGGGGTGTATTTTATAAAAATGGAATATTAAACTTTCGTATTTACTTAGCGTATTTTATTAAGTTATTATGTATTAAAGTGAAAGGTAACGATTTCAAAAATGCTAAAATAGGAAATTTAACTTAACCATTTAATGATTGGCTTGCCTGACAGTGGTGTCCGGCGCCATCACGACCTTATGGATTTTGGGTCGTGACAACTTGGTATCAGAGCCCTAGGTTCCCTTAGGTTTCACGAGTCATGAGCAAGTCTAGTAGAGTCTTGCGGATCGGTACAGAGATGTCTGTACTTATATTCGAGAGGCTACAAGGCTGTTAGGAGTACTTCCCTTCTTGATTCCTCATCGTGTGATTCGATTCCTTTAAGTCTTATGCCCATGTTTATTCATACTCAATCTTACGCGTCGCGAAGCGCTTGCTATGAATCAGGAACTTGAGGAATTGAATGGTGCTACAGATAGGGTGCGTGATGTTTTCCATGCGTAATTGGTTGGGGCTATTGTTGTTGCCCTGTAGAAGGATAATATGTTGTTTCAGCTAAGTTGCTGTGTTTCTGAGAGCCTTGAGGCTATGCTCAGTTAGTGACGATGTTTTTGATTGGTTATCGCGCGGTGTTGATATAATGGTAGAATGCTTGCCCATATGTCGGGGTAATGAGTGACTTGAAGGGAGGTCTTCTCAAAGCGTAATTTCGAGATTTCAGTATTTTAATTCCGGCGGAGGAAGGGCATTTGGACTATGAATGTTCAAGTCTGGGGGATAAAGTGATAAGACTTGGTGTTATCAAGTGAGGTGGAGTATTCACCTGTGATGTGATATCGTCGTCTTTGATCGAATAAAATGTGTTAAATTCGCCGGTGTTATGGTTCTTCAGTTACATTGGGTCATAGTGTTGTGAAGTGGTATTGAAGAAGCGGCTATCATAGACCGTGGTGTGCGGTGGTTCAAGTATTGAATGAGTATTTCTAATGAAGGCAGCTCGAGAAAGATGATCTCCGGGGAGTCGAAGTTATGGTGATTTGTTGGTTTAGGTGTTGCAAAGAATGATATTGAATTGAGGCCGCAATTGAGAAGCATGCGATGAAGGAAGACATGTGATAAGCGTCAGGGGGCAGCTAAATCTCTAAAATGCCAGGCAAGAGAGACGGAAGTCGGGTAGTTGCTTAAAGGAATGAGTTTAACTAAAGTGGGAGAGTGGCAGTGTAGCATATGAGTTCAGTGGTAAGATAGTTGCCTATCTTGAGGAGAAGTTTGGAGTGGTTTGAGGATTTTCGTGGATGGTGATTGGGTCCGCGGGCTTAAATTGAAATGTGGTTATTTCGGCAAAGGTTGGATATAATAGAGAGAAGTCGCTAGGGATGAAGAAGGATGCAATATGGCGGTGAATCTGAAGATATTGTAGCGCATTTAGTAGATGTCCATGAGGAGCGGACAGACTGGTAGAGTCGGTGAATGAGAATGGTCTTAGGATGGGGTATTGATGTTGTAGAGAGTGTTCAGTATAGCGTCGTTGTGTCAGTTGATGATTTCCACATGTGGGTTATCTCCTGTGAGTAGATTAGTGGTTGTGCGGTTGGCAAGTGTCTGTGAGGGATCCTAGTGGCTATCCGGCAGGAGGCCGAATATGTGAATGATGCTAAAGAATTTAAGTATTCATGGTATGCTAATGGGAGGACTTAGAAGAAATTGACAGATTGGTTGAGAAAGATCATGTCAGCAAAGGAGGGAGGATTTCAGTGGGGTCCAGAATGATGCAAGGAGTAGCTTCAGGCTAAGTGGGAGAGTCCCACCACCTGTGATGGGGTTGCAGGAATATCATCTCATGGGGTTGCGGATTATCGGCGTATTGGCAAGTTATTTCAGCTAAGGGGAAAGGAGTAAAAATGGTAATTGTGCATGGGATTTGATTAATATTTGCAAAAGTTGGCCCTATTGGACCAGGGTTAGGTTTTGGGAGTGTTCTATGTTATTTTCAGCGTGCTGGATAGTATTGGAGGAGTGAGAGAAATAAACTCCGGGTTGTAGAAAGATTATCAGGAGGATATGAGACGGGTTTGCGGGATTTAGGCAGCATGATCTTGTGAATCAAGGTCACTCGAGATGACTAAGGATTGAGTTGCTATGAGTTGAATGGGGTTACTATTATTTCTGAGGCAGTTAAGAATGATTAAAAGAAGATAGATTGATTAGTCATAGTTGGAATGGCACATTTACGGCAGTGATCAGTTCCTTCGGTGTGATGGAGTTATGTGTAAGGTTTGTGGCGGTATGTGCAAGGCTTTTAGGTCGCCGTGATAGATTTTATTTGGAAGCATTCAAGCACTACGGCCTGTCATGGGTGGGCGGACCCCGGAAGTGTTGTGGTGGTATAGACTACTACTTAAGGATTTGCATGTATGGTGATTGTGGGAATTCACTCGTGTGTTGTGGTGGTTCTCCCGAATTGAGGTAAGTAAAAGGTTTTTATATGATGAAGTGTTCACCCTATTAGTGGTTCAGGAGTTATGATAGAATTCTTATGCAATCTCATATTGGCATGTTAGGTGCAGTAAGCAGTACGTAATTGGAAGTAAGGATCAATATTTCGGTTCGGTGTTGTCAAGGATGTCATGAGCTCAGATGAGCAAGAAAAAGTGGTTTGAAAGTCTAGAGTAAGCTGGTGTTATCTTCAGTATCACCTGAGATCGATATTGAGGTTTTGCATCCTAGTTATGGGTTCTTAATTTGTTTTACAGCGTTAGTATGGCCAGTGGTGGATGTGCAGACTTGATACCTTGTGTGGAAGGTCGTGGGAGCGTGACCACGGGATGATCGTATGAGTGTGACATGTAGTCACTTAATGGATTGAAGATTTGGACTGAGTATAAAGAAGTGTAATATTGCTTGTTTGAAAATTTATGCCTGGAGGGCTTCGGTTCATTCGGTTGTGGATTTTGGGGTGTTTGTCTCGACTATGATGGTTGTCCTTGCGTGTTATGAGAGGAAGTGGGTTAATATGGACCCAGGTAAAAGATATTAACATAGTTCGGTGTGAGCAGAATCAGCTTGAGGTGTGTGAATGGGTTTAAACAGGATTATGGGCTTCATGTGAGGCAAATATGTTCATTTCAGTATAGCGCTCCTCAAGGAGGGGTGTTGGAATATCAGGTGATTGTTCCATCTTCGTCAAATTCATGTAATATTATGATTGTGCCGTGTGAGTTGTGAAACAGCTTGATAATATCTTATGTGTTGAGGTCCCGCGTAGTGGCGATGTTATGTGAGCAGGATAGCTCTTGAGATCCAAAGTATATATATATATATATATATATATATATATAAATATCGCACCTTAGTTGTGCTTAAGTTTTTGTAGCATATGGCTTTATCAGTCTCCCCAGGATGGTATTATGCACTTAGCGTGCTTGTGACTGGTATTCAGTGTTTTTGTGGTAATGAGTAACTTAGATCGGTGTGTATATCCTTATGTAAATTTCATATGTGGATCGGGTGGCACGCCGCCACGGGTATGTTATTTGGATCGGGTTGCACGCCGCAATAATGTGATGATGAGTAAGGTTCCTATATTTATTTTTCTTGTGTTTTACTTTCTATTTTTTGAGAAGAGTTCATATTAGTTGCGTGAGTTGAGTAGTCCCTTCCTGAGTCATTTCTTTATGTATCATGTTCGAGTTGTGGCCTATTGGCGCATTGTGGCATCGTGTGAGATTGTTGGTCATGTCTGGGATGATTTGTGTCTGAACATTTCATACTGGGTAAGACGAGGTTATTGGATCAGGGATCAGTGCAATAAGGTTATGCGGAATATATTAAAGGAAAATTACCTTTATTTGGTTCTTAATGAGATGAGGATCTAAGTGAAGAGGAGAGTCTCAATGTTTGGTTAACTCTGCAGCTGGTTAGGAATTTCCACACATCTCCTCCGTTGTGGTGGTATCGTCAGCATTATAGAAGGATGTATGTATGTATATTATAAGGTGCATTGGGAGCATCAGATTTGTAGAATTTTGGTTGTTAAGGTTCAGGGAATGTCATGGTGGCTAGATGATGAATTATGCGGTGCAAGGTGCTGATTCAGCAAAGGTACGCAGTCATGTTCTGGTACCTCGTGTGCTTGTTGGTACGGTGTTCATATATAAGAAACAGGCCTGGCAAAGAATTTCAAGTGTTGGAACTGGGTTCTAAGCTTATTGTATGGATAAAAGAGGATATATTCAGATTTGATCAAGCGAATATGCTCAACTGGGTTGTGGTAGCACAGGAAGGTGTACGAGGTGTTAAACAGTGATTTCAGATAACTCCAGAGCAGTTCTTGGCACGTACGAGGACGAACGTATGTTTAAGTGGGAGAGAATGTAACGACCCGACCGATCGTTTTGAGCTCTAGCGCGTCGTTCAGCATTTTGAGGTCATGAGCAGCTTTGTTTCAAGTATTATGACTTATAGGTGTGGTCGGAACTGAATTTCAGGAAGTATGGAGTCAATTTAGGAAGAAAATTCTCAATTCGGAAGCCTTAAGTAAGAAGAATCGACTAAGATTAGAATTTTGAGTAAACGACCTCCGAATCAGGATTTGAAGGTTCCAGCAGGTTCGTGTGATGATTTCGGACTTGGGCGTATGTCCGAATTGGGCTTTGGATAACCCGGGAGCGTTTCAGCGCATATTATGGAAGATAGCATTTTAGAAGAATTTCATAAATTTGGGCTGTAAGGCATTTCAGTGTTATAGATGTTCGTTTGGGATTTCGAGTCTGTGAATAGCTTTGTATGGTGATTCTGGAGTTGGGAGCGCGATCGGAAGTGAATTCGGATGTCCGTAGGTCATTTTGAAGTCATTTGGCTAAATATAGAAATTTGAAGGTTTTTGAGAAGTTTAACCGAGAGTTTGACTTTTTGATATCAGGGTCGGATTCCAATTACAAAAGTTGGAGCAGGTCCGTAATGTCGAATATGACTTGTGTGCAAAAGTTGGGGTCAATCAGACGTGATTTGATAGGTTTCGGCATCAGATGTAGAAGTTTGAAATTTCAAAGTTCATAAAGCTTGAATTGGAGTGCGATTCATGATTTCGGCGTTGTTTGATCATGTTTGTATCATGTTTTGGGACATGTTGATTTAATTGGTTAAGCTCTCGAGGGCCTCGGGTGGATTTCGGAAGGCTGACGGAATGGATTTTGGGCCAAAATAGCTGCTGAAATTTCTGCAGCAAATCTGTTTTGGACAGCAACTGATGCATCGAAGAGCTAACTTTGGAACCATATATATCAAAATCTATAAGAAATATGAAAATTTGTAAACAATAAAAGTTTTAGTCCTTGTATTCTAGTTTTCAGAAAGTTAAACCATTCATGATTTGGACATTATATCAGAAAGTTATGATCGATTGAAGATGGCTGGTGGAGCAGTTTCGACAAAATTTTCTGATGCATGGAGCCGACTTTAGAAGCTCATATCTCGGAATATATAAATATTTATGTGGTTTCCAACCTATCAAATTAAATATCTTCGAGTCTAGTTTCTAATATTTAAACCGTTTGTCATTTGGATATTTATACAAGGAGTTATGGGCGTTTTAACAGAAGGTATACATAAAGGATAAATTATAATAGGATGTACAACCTGTACATCGCAAGGCACAACTCAATGAAGCCTGGGCAGATTGTTTTAAACACGAGTTTTGGCCCACTTCTTTCATTTCTTTCATTTGGTTTGGACGATTTTGGAGAGCTCAAGGAGGGATTTTCACCAAGCAACACTAGGTAAGTGTTTTCTTCCTATTTTTGAGTTAAATATGTGATCTTATATGGATTAAGACATGAAAATTAGTAGGAAATTGGGATTTTTGGAGGAAACCCTAGAAATTTGTATTTTTGGATTTTACCATGAATTTGAGCATGAAAATTGGATCAAATTGTATATTTGAGTTAGTAAAGCTTTGGGTAGTATTTATTTTCGAGAAATTTCGGAATCCGGGCACGTGGGCTCGAGGGCATTTTGGTCAATTCCTTGAGCGGAGATGGGAATTTATATAATTTGAATTGTTAACAAATA
The DNA here is from genome assembly GCA_005239525.1 of Nicotiana knightiana. Taxonomy (NCBI): domain Eukaryota; kingdom Viridiplantae; phylum Streptophyta; class Magnoliopsida; order Solanales; family Solanaceae; genus Nicotiana; species Nicotiana knightiana. The sequence continues at coordinate 55,395 of ML379819.1, read as the reverse complement.
TTAGAGTATAATTTCATTGGTTTGTCATTATTTGGATAGTTTTGGGGCGTTGTGCATCCATTGGAGTCGTCAGAAGGGCTTGAAAGCCGGTTATGGAATTTCGGAGCGAGGTAAGTCTCCGTTCTAACTTTGTGAGGGGGAATTGTCCCCATAGGTGAACTAAATAAATACATGCTATTATTTGCGGGGGATACGTATGCACGAGGTGACGGGAGTCCATGCGTAGCTAATATTATGCCATGTTCGAGTAGTCTAAAACCCACTAGCATGCTTTACTTGTTGTACTTATGACCTTGTCAAAAATATCATGTGATGCTTTCAATTAGTATCTAGATATCTGAGAAGGATAGAGTTTACTTTCTTAATCACCTAGAAGGAGAATTGATTCTTCCTTGTATAATTGTGCTTCGGATAAATCTATAGAGTTTAGAACCCCGTGGAAATTGGCAAGTAAATCTCCAGAAAGGTTTTAAATACTATTCTCATGCTTATTAAAAGGAGAATTTTATCACTTCATTGAACAGGAGATTTTCTTGATAAAAATATGGTTTGTTGGTGTGAATATATGTAACTTTGGGTACCTGAGTCGCATGTATGATTCGCGAGCAGGATGACCCTATATTTATGTATATTTATACGGGGACCCGAGTCGCAGGTATGATTCGCGAGCGGGGTAGCCCTAGTATTATGTTAACCATGTCGCATGTTCGATTCGCGAGCAGGGCAGATAGATGCATCTATGGTTCGGCCCGTTCGACCCTCGGCAGTGCACATTTTATTATTGTTGGTCCGCGCCATTCGACCCTAGTCATTTCTTGCGCATGATAATTGCTGCGTATTTCCTGTAATTATTACTGTTTACTGGCCTAAGAAGTTGTAAAATTTCCAACTGAAATGACGAATATTTAATGTGTTAAATGTGAAAGAAGTTGATATTTATTATCCCTAATTATTATTAAATTTGCCTATGATACTCATGCTTAGCATCTCACTTGATTATACTAAACTGACTATAGCAAGTGTCAAATTCGAACTCTCGTCACTACCTCTATGAGGATAGGCGGGATACTTACTGAGTACATGATTTTTTCGTACTCATGCTACACTTGCTGTGCATTTTTATTGCACAAGTTCTTTCATAGCGATGTGGCTAGTTAACTTAGGCGAGATGCATCATTCGGACGTGATCCGCAGCTGACAGAGTCTCCCTCATATTGTATTTACTTTCATTTTAAATTCCTTGTCCAATTTGTATTTCGGACAAGCTTTGTAGTATTTGTGAAATTCTTAGAATTTGCTCATGCACTTGTGACACCGGGTTCTGGGGTGTGTTTGGGGTGTATTTTATAAAAATGGAATATTAAACTGTTGCATTTACTTAGCGGATTTTAGTAAGTTATTATGTAATAAAGTGAAAGGTAACGATTTAAAAAATGCTAAAACAGGAAATTTAACTTAACCATTTAATGATTGGCTTGCCTGACAGTGGTGTCCGGCGCCATCACGACCTTATGGATTTTGGGTCGTGACAGAGGCCGAGGTAGAGGAAGAGCTCAGCCCAGAGAGGCAGCCCTAGTAACGGAGCCTCAGGTAGAGTTTGTTGATGAGGCCCCTTCCCAGACAATCCCGGTTGGACCAGCTCAGGTTCGCGAGGGGTTCATTGACACCCCAGTACTCCAGGATGCTCTGGTCCGTCTAGTGGGCCTCATGGAGAGCGTTGCTCAGAGAGGTTTAATTACTATAACACCAGCCGTCTGTCAGGCTGGGAGAGGATCCCATACTCCCGCTACTCGCACTCCGAAGCAGTTGGCTTCTCAGTTCCAGACCCCAGCAACTGAGATAGTTGGGCAAGTTCAGCCGGGTATTGTCGCTCAGATGGGTGATGGAGCAGCTATGTCTGCTAATGCTCTGTGGAGGTGTGACCGGTTCACCAAGTTGGTTACTACTACTTATAGCGGTGCATCTTCAGAGGATCCCCAAGACTATTTGGATAGCTGCCACGAGGTTCTACGGAACATGGGAATAGTGGAGACCAATGGGGTCGACTTTGCTGCTTTCCATCTGTCAGGTTCCGCCAAGACCTGATGGAGACATTATTGTTTGGCTAGACCAGCGGGATCACCACCTTTGACTTGGGACCAGTTCTCCGATTTGTTTCTAGAGAAGTTTCTCCCTATCACTCAGAGAGAGGATTATAGGAGGCAGTTTGAGCGTCTCCAGCAGGGTTCTATGACCTTTACTCAGTATGAGACCAGATTCATTACCTTGGCTCGTCATGCTATTATGATACTTCCCACAGACCAAGAGAGGGTGAGGAGGTTTATTGAGGGACTAGCTCAGCCGATCAGATTGCAGATGGCGAAGTAGAAAGGGAGTGATATTTCCTTCCAGGATGCAGCCAATGTGGCCAAACGAGTTGAGATGGTTCTATCACAGGGGAGTGGTCAGGGGTCTGACAAGAGGCCTCGTCATTTTGGCTAGTTCAGTGGTGCCTCATCTGGGGGCAGGGATTCTTTTGGTAGGGGCCATCCTCCTAGGCCGTTTCAGTCAGCGCTTCAGTTTTCTCGTAGTGCTCCAGGTGGTCGTGGTTCCCACATGAAGTATTCTGATCAGTTGCCCTACAGTGCACCACCAGCTCCTATTAGTGCACCGCCGCTCCAGAGTTTTAAGAGTGGTTACTCAGGTCGTCAGGGTTAGTTTTAGGGCCAGCAGTCTCAGCAGCCGAGATCTTCTTATACTTGTGGCGGTTCGGGGCACATTGCTAGATTTTTCCCTCGAGCCTCGAGCAGTTGTCAACACGAGGGTTCTCGTGCCATGGTTCCTGCACCAGGTGTTCCACCACCCGCTCAACCAGCCAGAGGTGCGGGTCGGGGTGTTAGAGGTGGAGGTAAGGCAGCTAGATGTAGAGGCTAGGCTACTAGAGGTAGAGGTCAGCCCGCAGGAGGCCGTCCGAGGGATGTAGTTCAGAGTGGTGGGGCCCAGCCCTGATGTTATGCTATTCCAGCCAGACCTGAGGCTGAGGCCTCCGATGCGATTATCACACGTATGGTTTCAGTTTGCAGCATGGATGCTTCAATTTATTTGATCCAAGGTCCACATATTCCTATGTGTCATCATTTTTTCTCCTTATTTGGTTATGCCTCGTGATTCTCTGAGTACTGCGGTATATGTGTCTACACCGGTGGGTGATTCTATTGTGGTAGATCGTGTCTACCGTTCATGTGTAGTGGTTATTGGTGGTCTTGAGACCAGTGTAGATCTTCTACTCCTTGATATGGTAGATTTTGATGTTATTTTGGGGATGGATTGGTTGTCGCCTTATCATGCCATCATGCCAAGACCGTTATCTTAGCATTACCGGGTTCGCCTCGACTGGATGGAGAGGGACTCATGGTCATTCTTCCAGCAGGGTTATCTCATTTATGAAGGCTCGACGTATGGTCGAGAAGGGGTGTTTGGCCTATTTGGCCTATGTTCGTGATTCTAGTGCCGAGGTTCCTTCTATGGAGTCTATGCCCATTGTCCATGAGTTTCCAGAGATGTTTCCTGTAGACCTGCCGGGTATGCCACCCGACAAGGATATTGGCTTTTGCATTGATTTGGCTCTGGGCACTCAGCCCATTTCTATTCCGCCATATCGTATGACCCCGCCAGAGTTGAAGGAGTTGAAAGAACAGTTGCAAGACTTGCTTGATAAAGGCTTTATTAGGCCTAGTGTCTCACCTTGGGGTGCGCCGGTGTTGTTTGTTAAGAAGAAAGATGGGTCGATGAGGATGTGCATAGATTATCGGTAGTTGAACAAGGCTACCATCAAGAATAAGTATCCATTGCTGAGGATTGATGATTTGTTTGATTAGATTCAGGGTGCCAAGGTATTTTCAAAGATTGATTTGAGATCTGGCTACCATCAGTTGAGGATTAGGGCATCCGATATCCCTAAGACAACTTTTCACACTCGGTACGGGCATTATGAGTTCTTAGTGATGTCATTCGGGTTGACAAATGCCCCAACAACTTTCATTGACTTGATGAACTGAGTGTTCAGGCGTTATTTGGATTCCTTTGTGATTGTCTTCATTGATGATATTCTGATTTATTCCCGCAGCCGGGAGGAGCTTGAGCAGCACCTTCGAGTCGTTCTCCAGACTCTGAAGGACAGTTAGTTATATGCTAAGTTTTCAAAATGTGAGTTTTGGTTGAGTTCAATTGCATTTCTGGGTCATGTTGTATCAGCAGAGGGTATTCAGGTGGATCCTAAGAAGATTTTAGCAGTCAAGGATTGGCCTAGACCCACATCAGCTACATAGATCCAGAGTTTCTTGGGTTTGGTGGGATATTACCGTCGGTTTGGGTGAGGGGTTTTCGTCTATTGCAACACCGATGACTAGGTTGACTCAGAAGGGTTCCTAGTTCAGGTGGTCAGAGGAGTGCGAGGCGAGCTTCCAGAAGCTCAAGACAGCTTTCACTACGGCGTCGGTGTTGGTTTTTCCCACAGGTTCAGGGCTATATACTGTGTATTGTGATGCATCTTGGGTTGGACTTGGTTCAGTGTTGATGCAAGATGACAAGGTTATTGCATATTCTTCGCGTCAGTTGAAGATCCACGAGAAGAATTATCCAGTTCATGATTTGGAGTTAGAAGCCATTGTCCACGCGCTGAAGATTTGGAGGCATTATCTGTATGGCGTGTCATGTGAGGTATTCACGGATCATAAGAGTTTGCAATATTTGTTCAAGCAGAAGGAGTTGAATTTGAGGCAGAGGAGATGGTTGGAGCTGTTGAAAGACTATGACATCACCATATCATATCATCCGGGGAAGGCCAATGTAGTGGCCGATGCTTTGAGTAGGAAGTCAGCCAGTATGGGTAGTCTTGCATATATTCCGATCAGGGAGAGACCGCTTGCTTTGGATGTTCAGGATTTAGCCAATCGGTTCATGAGATTGGATGTTTCTGAACCCGGCCGTGTTCTAGCTTATCTCGCTCTTCTTTATATGATCGTATTCTAGATTGATAGTATGATGATCCTCATTTGTGTGTCCTTAGGGACATTGTGCGTCACAGTGGTGCCAAGTAGGTTATTGTTGGTGATGATGGAGTTTTACGGATGCAGGGTCGTATTTGTGTGCCCAATGTGGATGGACTTTGTGAGTTGATTGTAGAGGAGGCCCATAGTTCCCGGTACTCCATTCATCTGGGCGCCGCAAAGATGTATCAGGATTTGCGACAACATTATTGGTGGAGGAAGATGAAGAAGGATATTGTGGCATATGTAGCTCGGTGTTTGAATTGTCAGCAGGTTAAGTATGAGCATCAGAGGCCTGGTGGATTGCTTCAGCAGATTGAGATCCCTGAGTGGTAGTGGGACCGTATCACCATGGATTTCGTTGTTGGGCTCCCACGGACTTAGAGGAAGTTCGATGCTATGGGTTATATTGTGGATAGGCTGACCAAGTCATCGCATTTCATTCCTGTGGCAGTTTCATAATCTTCGGAGAGATTGACAGAGATCTACATTAGGGAGATTGTTAGTCTTCATGGTGTGCCCGTGTCTATTATTTTTGACCGAGGTACGCAGTTTACCTCGCATTTCTGGAGGGCAGTTCAGCGTGAGTTGGGCACGAGGGTTGAGTTGAGCACGACATTTCATCCTCAGACGGATGGACAGTCCGAGCATAGTATTCAGATTTTGGAGGATATGCTACGAGCCTGTGTCATTAACTTTGGAGGTTCTTGGGATTAGTTCTTGCCATTAGCTGATTTTTCCTACAACAACAACTATCAGTCGAGCATTCAGATGGCTCCTTATGAGGCGCATTATATGGTAGGCGGTGTCGGTTGCCGGTGGGATGGTTTGAGCCGGGAGAGGCTCGGTTGTTGGGTACAGACATAGTGCAGGATGCCTTGGATAAGGTTAAGATCATTCAGGATAGACTTCGTACAGCTCAGTCCAGAGTTATGCCGACCGCAGAGTTCATGATGTGGCATTCATGGTCAGAGAGCGGGTGTTCTTTGGGTGTCGCCCATGAAGGGCATGATGAGATTCGGGAAGAAGGGCAACCTAAGGCCTAGGTACATCGGTCCTTTTGAGATCCTTGATAGAGTGGGAGAGGTGGCTTACAGACTTGCGTTGCCACCAAATTTATCAGCTGTGCATCCAGTGTTTCATGTGCCTATGCTTCGGAAGTATCACGACGATCCAGCCCATATGTTAGACTTCAACAGTGTCCAGTTAGACAAGGATTTGACCTATGAGGAGGAGCCGATAGCCATATTAGACAGACAGGTTCGTTAGTTGAGATCGAAGAGTTATCCTTCGGTTCGTGTTCAGTGGAGAGGTCAGTCGGCCGAGGCAGCTACCTGGGAGTCCGAGTCCGATATGCGGAGCTGGTATCCCCACCTTTTTCCCGATTCAGGTACTTTTCTATGTTCGTTCGAGGACGAACGTTTGTTTTAGTGGTGGAGAATGTGATGACCCAAAAGGTCATCTCCTGTTTTAGAAGTCAAAAACTATGTTCCAAGGCCTTGAAAACCTCATTTTATCTCACCTCATTTTGCGTGCGCAGTCCGAGCGTATATCCGGAAAGCTTTTATGTGGAAAACAGAGAAAAATGCTAATTTTGCCTTTAATATTGAATTTAAGTTGACTTCGGTCAATAATTTGGGTAAACGGACCTGGAACCGTGATTTGACGGTCCCGGAGGGTCCGTAGGAAAATATGGGACTCGAGCGTATGCCCGGAACTGAATTCCAATGTCCCAAGCCCGAGAAATGAACTTTTGAAAGAAATTATTTTACTGAAATTATAAGAGTTTTTTAAAATTTGATTATAATTGAAATTGATGGTATCGGGCCCGTATTTTGGTTCCGGAGCCCGGTACAGGTTTAATATAGTATTTGAGTGATTCATGTAATATTTAGTAAGATATAAAGGTCATTTGACATGATTCGGACCCGTAGTGGTGAAAATTGAAACTTTGAAAGTTTTTGAGATTTTCCTTTGATTTTTATGCTAAATTCGTTGTTTAAGATGTTATTTTGGCGATATAATCGCACGAGTAAGTCTGTAGGATGTTTTTAAGGTTGTGAACATGTTTGGTTTGGAGCCCCGAGGGCTCGGGTGAGTTTTGGATAGGCGTCAAAGTGATTTGGACTTAGAAAATCTGATGTAGTTGCTATTTTCTGGTGTGCCTGTATTTGTTCTTCACGATCGCGGTGTAACTCACGCGAATGCGATGTATACTCTGGGCTGGGGCTGGATTCACCTACGCGAACACGAGACCTGGGTTGCGAACGCGAGCTTTGGGGGGATTGCGAACGCAGCCAGAGGCACGCGATCGCGATGGCCAGTGGGGGCCAGTGCTCTGCGAACGCAACAGACCCCTTGCGATCGCGTAGATGGTCTGCTCATGGGTCTTAATACTTTAGTAAAATGGGAATAGACCCCATTTTCATATTTTCTTCCATAGAATCCGACTTTGGGCGACTTTTGAAGAGGGATTTCATCACCAAATCATAGGTTCGTGTTTCTAATCTCATTTTCTTCATTTTCCATTAACACCCTTTTAGGCCTAAATCTTGTTCTTGAAGGGTAGAAAATTAGGGATTTTTGGAGAATTAGGGATTTTTTAAATTTGGGAATTTAGACCTCGATTTGGGGTCGGATTCCGGAACTAATTATATATTCGGGCTCGTGGGTGTATGGGTGATCAGGTTTTGGTCCGAACCTCATGTTTTGACCAAGCGGGCCCGGGGTCGATTTTTGACTTTTTGGGAAGAATGAGAGAAAACTCATAATTTAGTATCGGGGTTGAATTATTTAGCGGTTTATTGATATTGTTAAGATAATTATGTCTAGATACAATCAAATTGGAGGATAATTCTAAAGGGAAAACAGTAATTGAGGCTTGAGTTGGTCGTGGAATTTAAGGTAAGTGTTTGGCTTAACCTTAGCTTGAGGGAATGGGTATTGTGTCTTATTTGCTACGTGCTAGTATAATGTGCAACGTATAGGTGTGGTGACGAGTATCTATACGTTGGTGTCAAGCATGACGTGAGTCGAATATTGTGACTTATGTGATTTTTCATCAAACATTACTTGAGTTTAATTTGATAATTATCCATGTTTGTGGTATTTCTTTGGTATTGATCATTGTTGAGTATTCGTTCAAGTTAAGAATTACTACGTGAAGTTAAGTAACTAAGTGAGATTGGTTATAGTTGTTTCCTTTGCCGGGATGATATTGATTCTACTATTGGCTCCCTTTCCGGGACGTTATGGATTTATTATTGTTGTTTGTATTGCTGATTTCCTTGCCGGATTGTTGTTATTCATTTGTTTGTATTGTTGATTTCCTAGCCTCGTCACTACTTCGCCGAGGTTAGGCTCGACACTTACTCAGTACATAGGGTCGGTTGGACTGATGCTACACTCTGCACTTTTGTGCAGATCTCAGTACAGAACCCTACGGATCTTAGAGTGAGGAGGCTGCCTTCAGTCTTTTTGGAGATTCTGAGGTAGTCTTGCAGGCGTCCGCAGGCCTTGGCGTCCCCTCATACTTTATTTTCCCCTCTGTTCTTCTTTATTTTGAGATATATGTATTTATTTTGTTCAAGCCCTTTATATGTAGTATTCATAGACTGTCCGTGAAGTTGTGACACCAAATTCTGGATTTAGTATTTTGATTTTCGTAATGGCATTTACTCAAGTTGTTAGACTTTGTTTTCTTCCGCAATTTTATTTCCGCTGATTTGTACATAACTTGTTATCTGTTAAAAATAAATGAATAAGGTAAATATACATTAACGTTGGCTTGCCTAGCGGGTTCAATGTTAGGCACAATCACGGTCTCGACGGTGGGAAATTCGGGTCCTGACAAGTTGGAAGGAATCCAGGTTACCATACTCACGGTGCACGCCCTCACTCCCGTCACTTCGCATGTGTATCACCTCAAATACAATCATATAACGTATCGTTCGGGGTTTCGAACCCTCAGAACCAAGTTTAGAAGTGTTACTTATCTCAAACCGGATTAAAATCTACTCCGCGATGACCTTGCCACTCGACTCGGCCTCAAATCGCCCCAAATTTATTCAAAATCAGATTCATATCATTAATGTATGCTAAAGGAACAAAAGCCACGCGAAAAAAATCAACTTTCATCAAAAATCCCAAAATTGACCGAACCGGACCCTTGGGCCCACCTCTCGGAATCCAATAAAAATTGCAAAATTAGAATCCTTATACTCTCACGAGTCCATACATACCAAATACATCAAAATATGACGATAAATGGCCCCTCAAATCCTCACATTAAGCTCTCCAATTTCTAGCCCTAATTCCCCAAATTTCTCCTTAATTTCCACTAATTTCATGATTAAAAAGTAGGAAAATCATCACAAACACAAGAAATGAAGTCCAGGTAACTTACGCTGTTGATAACCCTCGATTTCTCTTGAAATTTACTGCCCTAAGCTCCAAACTTGTCCAAAAATGGTGAAGAATGAGTGAAAATTCGCGAAGGCAACCTTTTTATACTTTCTTCCCAGCGATCACCGCACATGCGGAAAATTTCTCGCACCTGCGGTCCCAGGTGAGCACCTGTGACCATGACATAAGTTCCGACTTCCGCATCTGCGAACCTCGTCACCGCATCTGCGGTCCCAGGCTAGCCTCCCTTTTTCCGCATCTGTGCATGGCCCACCACACCTGCGATCACCGCACCTGCGGCTCCCCGTCCGCAGGTGCGACCACACCAGTAAACTGTCACCAGCAGCAGCTTTGCTGCATTTTCCAACTTTTAACCTCCGTTACCTAACAAAATCAATCCCGATCCCCTCGGGGCCCCAACCAAATAATCCAACACGTCATATATCATCACCCGAACTTAGTCGAACCATCGGAATGCTCAAATAACATCAAAACACCAAATTAACCCGAAATTCAAGCCTAAGGTTTCTAAACTTCCGAAATTTGCCAATGATACCTAAGCAAACCAAACCACATCCGAATGACCCGAAAATTTTCGCACACATCACAAACGACACTATGAACCTATCCCAACTTCCGGAATTCAATTACAACCCTGATAGTTAATTTTCCACTGCAGACCGAAAGTCACCAAACATCCAATTTCGCCAATTCAAGCCTAATTCTACCATGGACCTCCGAAAAACATTCCGAACTGGCTCCTAAGTCCCAAATAACCTAACGAAGCTATCCGAACCATAAAAACCAAATTCGGAGATCATTTACCCATAAGTCAACTTCCAGTTGACTTTTTCAACTAATTCACCAACTTAAGAGACTAAGGGTCTCATTTCTCCCCACAATCACTCCGAACCCGAGCCAACTGACCCAACACAATATAAAAGAGCTGAACAACACATAATAAAGCAGAAAAATAGGGGAAACGAGGCTAAAATCTCGGAACGACCGTCCGGGTCGTTACATTCTCCCCATCTTAAACAAACATTCGTTCTCGAATGGGTCTAGAAACATACATGGAGTCTCAAATAGGTGTGGATATCTTCTCTGCATCTCCCGCTCTGTCTCCTAGGTGGACTCCTCCACTGCACCTTGACTGAAGCTATATCCTTTGACCTCAACCTCTGAACCTGACGACCCAAAATAGCTATTGGCTCCACCTCACAAGTCATATCACCCTCTAGCTGAACCGTGCTGAAGTCCAAAACATGAGACGGGTCACCAACATACTTCCGAAGCATGGATAACACTCAATAAACTAGGTGGCAAGGCAAGTCTATAAGCCACCTCCCCAACCCTTTGAAGCACCTCAAAAGGCCCAATGAACCGGGGACTCAACTTACCTCTCTTCCCAAACCGCATAACACCCTTCATGGGTGACACCTTCAGCAGAACCTTCTCCCCAACCATGAAAGATACATCCCGGACCTTTCGGTCCGCATAACTATTCTGCCTAGACTGCGCCGTGCGAAGCCGCTCCTGAATCAACTTCACCTTATCTAAAGCATCTTGTACCAAATCTGTGCCCAAGAGTCTAGCCTCACCCGACTCAAACCAACCGATCGGAGATCTACACCTCCTCCCATATAAAGCCTTGTACAGATCCATCTGAATACTCGACTGATAACTATTATTTATGCAAACTCCACGAGTGGTAGAAACTGGTCCCATGAATCCCCAAAATCAATAACACAAGCGCGCAACGTGTCCTCTAGTATCTGAATAGTGCGCTCGGACTTCCTGTCCTTCTGAGGATGAAATGATGTGCTCAAATCGACTTGAGTACCCAACTCTCTCTGCACGACCCTCCAAAACTGCGATGTGAACTGAGTACCTCTATCAAAAATGATAGAAATCGGAACACCATGCAATCGAACAATCTCCCAAATATAAATCTCAGTTAACCGCTCCGAAGAATAAGTAGTAACAATAGGAATGAAGTGCGCGAATTTGGTCAGCCGATCCACAATAACCTATATGGCATCGAACCTCCTCGAAGTCCGTGGGAGCCTAACTACAAAGTCCATGGTGACCCACTTCCACTCCGGAATGTCCAACCTCTGATGCAATCCACCTGGTCTCTGGTGCTCATACTTGACCTCCTGACAGTTGAGACACCGAGCTATGAATCCAACAATATCCATTTTCATCCGCCTCTACCAATAATGCTGTCTCAGATCCTGGTACATCTTCGCGACATCCGGATGGATAGAATACAGCGAGCTGTGGGCGTCCTCAAGAATCAACTCCCAAAGCCCATCCACATTAGGCACACATATCCGACCCTGCATCCTCATCACACCATCATCACCAATAGCTACATCCCTGGCATCACCTCGCCGAACCCTATCCTGAAGAGCGAGCAAGTGTGGGTAATCATACTGGCGCTCTCTGATATGGTCATAAAAAGAAGACTTGGAGGTTACACAAGCCAATACCCGGCGGGGCTCCGATAAATCCAACCTCACAAACTGGCCCGTTAAGGCTTGAACATCAAGTACTAATTGTCTCTCTACTGCTGGAAGATATGCTAGACTCCCCAAACTCTCTGCTCTGCGACTCAAGGCATCGGCCACTACATTGGCCTTCCCCGGATGGTATAGAATAGTGATATCATAGTCCTTGAGAAGCCCCAACCATCTCCGCTAATGCAAGTTCAGATCCTTCTGCTTAAACAGATGTTGCAGACTACGGTGATCAGTAAAAATCTCACAATGAACCTCATACAAATAATGACGCCAAATCTTCAAGGCCTGAACAATGGCTGCTAACTCAAGATAATTCACCAGATAATTCTTCTCATGAGTCTTCAACTGGCGCAAGGCATAGGCAGTCACCCTACCCTCCTGCATCAAACACAACCAATGCCTATCCTCGAGGCATCACAGTACATGATGTAAGAACCTGAAGCTGATGGCAAGACTAACACCGGAGCTGTGGTCAAAGCAGCCTTGAGCTTCTGAAATCTCTCCTCACACTCATCCGACCACCTGAACGGAGCGCCCTTCTGAGTCAATTTGGTCAAGGGTAAAGCAATAGAAGAAAACCCCTCCACAAAGTGACAATAATAGCCCGCCAAACCAAGGAAGCTCCTAATCTCTGTAGCTAAGGACGGTCGTGGCCAACTCTGCACCGCCTCTATCTTCTTTGGATCAACCTTAATACCCTCACTGGACACCACGTGTCCCAACAAAGCTACTGAGCCAATCCAAAACTCACACTTGGAAAATTTCACATAAAGCTTCTCCTCCCTCAATCTTTGCAATACCACTCTCAAATACTGAGCATGCTCTTCCTGGCTATGAGAGTACACCAGGATGTCATCAATGAACATAATAACAAAGGTGTCCAAATAAGGCTGAAATACGTTGTTCATCAAATGCATGAACATTTTTGGGGCATTTGTCAGCCCAAAAGACATCACCAAAAACTCATAGTGTCCATAACGGGTCCTGAAAGCTGTTTTAGGAATATCAGAATCTCGAATCTTCAGTTGATGATACCTGGATCTCAAATCAATCTTAGAGAATACCCTGGCTGCCTAAAGCTGGTCAAACAAATCATCAATGCGAGGAAAAGGATACTTATTCTTGACTGTAACCTTGTTCAACTTCCTGTAGTCAATACACATTATCATGGAATCATCTTTATTCTTCACAAATAACACCGGTGCACCCTACGATGACACACTAGGCCGAATGAACCCCTTATCTAGGAGTTCCTGAAGTTTCTCTTTCAATTCCTTCAAATCCGCCGGTGCTATACGATATGGTGGAATAGAAATAGGCTGAGCGCCTGGCACCAAATCAATACCAAAATCAATATCCCTGTTAGGCGGCATGCCCGACAGGTCTGCAGGGAACACATCCAAGAAATCACAGACTACATGAACTGAATCAATAGTGGGAGCCTCAACACTGACATCCCTCACAAAACCCAAATAAGATAAACACCATTTCTCCACCATGCACTGAGCCTTCAGGTATGAAATCACCTTACTAGGCATTGTCACGCCCCCCTTTTGCCTCGTGAAATACGGGGTTTAGACATTTTTTGGGAAAACACCTTTCCTTTTGGGATAGGGTACGGGATTTGAAGAGTCACCACCTAACAGATTAAGGTGCGTTAGGGAACCTAGAACAATTAACTCATGAAACTAGTTTGCATCACCAGAGATTGGGTAAGGGCTCGAAATTACCTTGAGGGGAAGGTGTTAGGCACCCCTCGAGGTCCACAACGGTGGGTCCCGGCCAAAATCAATTAAGTGAATTAGTCTTAATGGGGAATAAAGCAGCTTAAACAAATAAATATTACTTTAAAGCAGGAATTAAAAGGGTCCTAGGTTTTTTAGCCTATAGGATCATTTCCATGCAATACTTGGTAACTTTCCCCAAGTTGGGGTGTTACACAGAGTATTAGCGCACAGGTCATCATCTCCTTTACTACCCACTTACTATCTTTCAGTTATTACCTAAGCGTTCTAACAACTTCTAGTGCGTACGTTATGCGTGCACTACCCGTCCCTTACCTATGGTCCTGGAGGTGTTTATGACCTCTATTTAAGGTAGTTCTAGACTGACCTATGTTTCTTAAAATGAGAAAGCTTAGAGATAAACATAAATTCATATAGGAATGTCACATAAGGAGCAAATAAGGGTTCATGTTAACCTCCACAAGTAAACAACAAATGCACGCAATTCAAACAGACAATTTTAATGATTTAGGATCCTATAGGTAGGATGTCTAGATGAGCATAAACAGAATATAATATACAACTTTATTAAAGCGAGCAGCGGTACCTATCAGTTTGCCTACTGACTGTTGGTTAAAACTCTGAATCTGGGCATATTTCAAGCAGCAAGAAATCAAAGTTTTTAGACCCAGAATTATTGATTACCCTACAAGTTTGACTAAGTGATAATCGGAGCAGAATCCTACAGGCATTATATCTAAAATTATTAATTACAGACTACAGTTTATAGACGGGTTACTGATTTTAACAGGCAAGTTTTATCTCATTAGATCCTATAGGCATGCTTTCTAATTTACAGAATTAATTAACTCCTATAGGCATAATTTCTAAGTGCTGAAATTGATTACAAGTATGATCTCCAACTGATTTTTACTCTATAGGCATGATTTCTACCAATTGAAACCTTATAGACATGATTTCTAGGTGTTGAAGCTGATTTGTTTATTTCCTATAGGCATGCTATCTAAGTTGAAGAAAATTGATTTTTATATATATCTCCTATAGGCATGATTTCTAAGTTGAAGAAAACTGATTTTTATATATATTTCCTATAGGCATGAAATCTGTGTGGGCAGAGACGTTAACGAATTGCCAGGAATGTTCAGTAATTTACACAAAGAAGATCCTATATACATGATCTGTAATGCATATTGAGATTAAGAGTATGCGTAGAACATGGATTCTTGATGCATAATTGACAAAACAACCTATAGGCAGGATTTTTAGTGTGCTAACAGTATGAGAATTAAGAAAGGAAATCCTATAGACAGGTTCACTAGTAGTATGCACATAAGGAATCACCACAAGGGACCTATATGCAGTAGTTCTACCCGAGTTTGAACAAAGATATATANCCCCCCAACTTTTACTAATAACCCCATATCTGTTTATTACAAGGACTATCACATTATTACATACCAATATGAATGAATTACATAATACTATCCATTACACTATAGGTAGCCTTAACGGGCCCAATATCAACCTGGAAACCAGGCCTTTAAGCAAAGGAAGTCTGAAGCATATAGGTGGTCCACCCATGATACACAAATTGGGCTTCTGGTGTGTCAAAGTTCCCAAGGGCCTCAGGGACCCCGAGCAATGCTCACACCAGAACCTTTCTCAAAGGGACAGTTTGAAAAAGATTGGAAGACTAGCCCCAATGTGTCAGAGTTCGGAGAAGTCTCAAGGACCCTAGGCAGTGCTCATATTGGGGGTGGTAGGAACCTATGTAACTAAGAGTAGACGTTTTAAAATAGTATATATAAGGGGTAGGGGACAATTTTAGAAAACAATTTTATTTTAAGAGCAAGCAGGTTCAAATTACAAGACTGCAAACAGAACAGAGTTCATATTTAGTAGATTGGTATTAGTTCGGACATGGATAATATACCATTAATTAAAGCAATCACAACAAGAGTAGAACTGATCACACATATTAGCCATACCTAATCCTATTCGGAATAAAGAGTATACAACTGAATCGAACAAGGTTTCACATTACTGAAGATTACTTGATTTATTAATTATCACTAGCTGGAATCATATAGACATGTATTAAACAGAAAAAATATGCTGAAGTTAAAATAACTAACCAAATAAACACATAGAGCATGATGGGGTTGTAGGAACTGAAGCATGCTAGTTTCAGAAGGAAGTAAAAAAGTATCATGGACAAAACAGAAGCATGCTGAAGTTAAAATAAACAGAACAGGAACTAAGACACAGCAATTAGGGAGAAATCACTGAACACGAACTATATATCAAACAGAAGCATACTGAAATTTGAAATATACTAACCATATAGTCATATAGAACAAAAGGAGATAACAAGGATTAAGGCATACCAGTTAGTAAGAAAGTAAACATGAATGTGAAGGCAATTGGAATCCAAGAGTTTAGCCTTGGCTTTCAGCCGGCTAGACAATGCATCAAATCAGAGTGATAGGAAGAACTCAAGTTGTGTGAGTGTAAGTGTGTAAGTGTAGGTTTGTAAGCGTGAGCTTATGTGTTTCAATGTGTGTCTGTAAATCAGAATAATGAAAGGTTGATATAGCATATAGTAAAGTAAACCTAATAAGGCAGGAAAATCAATGACATATGAATAAGGTATGCAAAATCAATTAGCCAATTAATTAGGGTTAAACACCAATCAATTAATAGAACTGAATCCTGGAAATGTCACTTAAATTAAGGAGAATCTCATACGAAATCAATTAACAGACAAGATTGGGGTTTAATAAGGTAAGCGATAAGTCTAGAGACCATTTACAGGCCGGTCACAATAATCAAAGCCTAGAAAACAGGCCAGTAATACAATTAAGGAAAGTAGTACCAATCATGAATCACATATAAGGAAAGAATAGGTAAAAAATCTTCAAAGAGATATCAGTTTTAAAAGAAAACAGAATTTCAAACCCTAATGAGGCAAATAAATCAATTAACCCCTTTTAATTGACAGAGCCAAAGTAAACGGGTAGGCATTATAGCAAGCAATGGAATGATTGAAAAACCCTAGGGCATGCAGCGATGGATATGAAGACCAGTCGAAAAAGTAAAGAAAATCGGAGTTAAACACTTAAATGTTTGAAATATTTTGTAGAAATCTCTCCTAGCTTTTAGGGAAAAACGGAAATTGGCCAACAATGATGGTAAAAACAGAAGATCTTAAAAGAAAATATCAAATAAACTCAAAATCATTTCAGATCTATAGAAATCTGAACGAACTCAAATAGAAAGTAACTAGGTTTGGAAAAAAAATAGACAGAGGTGAGAAAAATCTGGTTTGAACCAGAGATTTGAAGCCATAAACACGAAGATATTAGTACTCACAGACAAAGGAGTCAACACATACGTATTCATCGATAAAATGAGGGATTTGAACCAAGTATGTTCGAATCTCTTTGAGATTCCATCAAACAACATGAAAGTCGAACAACCAGTAGAGATAGGAAGCCGGATAAGGCCTAGAATCGAAGAAGAAACCCATGTATCGAAGGGATTTTGGTGACGATGGGATAGGGTTAGGAGGAGGGTGAGAGAGAAGAGAGAAGGAGAGGGTTTCAGTGACTCTGGTTCTGGAAGAATGAGTAGGGTTTGGGGGTGGTTTGGTTAATTAATAAAGGTAAAGGATCCTGGACCGTTGATCTTCTGAGATCAGCGGCTAGGATTCAATCTGGGTTATGGTGGGTTTAAAGAATTGGGTTATTGGATTTGGGTTGTGGGTAATTGGTTAATAGGTTAATTTAATTGGGCTCGGGTGAAATTGGGCTAAGGTCCGAAAATCAAATTAAAAGAGGCTATATGTTAAATACCCAATTAATTTGGATAAAATAATTTATAAAAAATATCTAATAAATGATAAATATGCTATTTATGCATGAAAATGATTTAAAATAATTACTTAATCTAAAAGGTCATTTTCGTGTAAAAAATAAAGTAATTATGCACACATGGACTATTATTGAAAAGTTATTGCAAATTATAGCCTACATATGTAAATGTAATTATTCATAAAATAATTAAAACTTAATATAAACATAAATCATAAAATTAACCAATAAAATTATTATAAAATCATTCGTGATGCAATTGATAATTATTTAGATAATAAAATAGTGGGATAAATTAAAAATTCCTTCAAAAATTGCAGAAAATTATGGAAAAATATTAATTGATGCTCATGCATTGTTTTGAAGATATATATGCATTTTGAAAATAATATAGGTAAAAACTGGGTATCAACAGGCACATAATCAATAGAACCCCTCCACTCAACCCTCGGAAAACCCGACATCGCTAAGGTGACGGTCTTAGCGTGACAATCTAGAACAACATGACACGGAGATAGCCAATCCATGCCCAATATCACATCAAAGTCAACCATGCTAAGCAATAACATATCCACTCGGGTCTCCAAACCCCCAATAGGTACCACACATGATCGATATACACGGTCCACAACAATAGTATCGCCCACCGGAATCGACACATGAACAGATGTAACTAAGGACTCACTGGGCATATCCAGAAAATGAGCAAAATATGACGAGACATAGGAATATGTGGAACCAGGATCAAATAAGACCGAAGCATCTCGGTGAAAAACTGAAACAATACCTATAATCACTACATCTGATGCCATAGCACCTGGTTTAGCTGGAAGTGCATAAAAACGAGCCTGGCCATCACATGATCGACCTCCCTCTCTAGGGCGGCCTCTAGCTATCTGACCCCCACCCCTAGCTGACTGGGCGAGTGGTGAAATGACTGGTGCTGAAACTGATGGCTGAATCCTCTGCTGGGATGAACCTCCTGAAAGACGGGGACAAAACCTCTTGATATGACCCGAATTTCCACACCCAAAGCAACCCCTCTCGGCGAATGGTGGCCGGGGACTGAACGGAACCCCTAGCACCAGGATAACCACTAGAAGAACCAAGCATAGGTGAACCCTGAACCGATGGTGCATGGGATGAGCTCTAGGCTGGAGGGCATCAAATGATGAGCAGCCCGGATGAGAACTGTGGGGACCATGCCCCGATGATGCACCATTGTAAGTTGGGCGAGCTGGCTGAGCAGACCTAAATGGGCGGTTTCTGCTATTCTGAAACTGACCACTGGAGGGAACACTACCAAAGCTACCAGATCCCAGAGGCCTCTTGGCCTCTCGCTCCTCTCAGTCATAGAGACGAACTAACTCAATATCTCGGACAATATCAACAACCTGCTCAAAAGTAGCACCCGATACCCTCTCTCTGGTCATAAGAATCCGAAGCTGATAGGTTAGGCCATCCACGAACCTCCTGATCCTTTCTTTCTGTAGGAATCAACTCAATAACATGATGGCCTAGCTCCGAAAACCTCATCTGATACTGCGTCATAGTCATATCATCCTAACGCAACTGCTCAAACTGTATGCGATGCTGCCAAGTAAGGGGCGTTGCACCAACATGCCTACACCTCTCATAAGCCTCCCACCAAGTAAAGGTAGCTCCCAAAAACTGGAAAGTAGTAAACGAGACCCCACTGGTCTCCAATATCCATGTTGTACGAAGAATCCTCTGACACTTGTCTAAGAAACCCTGGGCATCCTCGCCCTTAGCACCACTGAAAGTCGAATGCTAAAGTCTACCAAATCTCTCCAGCCTACGCTGCTCGCCATCTGGCATGACGGGAATCACAAAATCCTGAACAGGTGCAACCGGCTGGGCTGGAGCTGCCCCCGGGTCTGAAGTCCCTGAACAATCTGCAAAGGTGTACGGGCGGCAGGAGTTTTTGTTCCTCCCCTCGACCTGAGAAGTAGCGGCTGTAGTAGAAACAACGACCGCCTGTGCAATATTGGTGCACACGGTCAGAATCTGGGCCAATGTCTCCTAAAGACCCGGAATAACAATAGGCACTACTGGTGCTTGGGTCGGTCCACCTAGAACATCTGCGGCTGGGACCTGATCTGGAATAATAGGCGGGTCTATAGGTACCGCCCCGGCAGATGCGCGGGTTGTGCCCCTTCCTCTACCATGGCCTCGACCACGACCTTGACTTCTCGTGGGTACCACTGGTGGCTGATCGCCCTGTACGGTAGCACGTGTCCTCACCATCTGTGAGAGAATGAAACAACAGAATTTTAGTTACCAGAATCAATAGATTCGCACGACAAGAATTCAAGAATGTGATATTTTTCCTAAGGGTTCTGCAGCCTCTCGAAGATAAGTATAGACGTCTCCGTACCGATCCGCAAGACTCTACTAAACCTACTTAAGGATTTGCATATTGGGTGATTATGGGAATTCACTCGTGTGTTGAGATGGTACTCTTGAATTGAGTTAAGTAAAAAGTTTCTATATGATGAAGTGTCCACCCTATTGGTGGTTCAGAAGTTATGATGGAATTCTTACGCTACCTTATATTCTCATGTTAGGTACGGTAAGCAGTATGTAATCGAGAGTAAGAATCGAGATTGCGGTTCGGTGTTACTAAGGATGTCATGAGCTTGGAAGAGCAAGAAAAAAGTGATTTGAAAGTTCAGAGTAAGCTGGTGTTATCTTCGGTGTCACCTGAGATCGATATTCGGTTAAAGAGGCTTTGTACCCTGGTCATGGGTTCTTGATGTGCTTTGCGGCCTTAGTGTGGTCGGTGTTATGGATGGGCAGATTTGTTGCCTTGTGGGGAAGGTCGTGGAAGTATGACCGCGAAAATATTGTATAAAGTGTGACATGTAGTCACTTTATGGATTGAAGATTTGGACTAAGTTTAAAGAAGTTCAATATTGCTTAATTGAGAATTTATGCCTGGAAGGCGTTCAGTTCATTTGGTTATGGGTTGTGGGGTGTTTGTCCCGGCTATGATGGTTGTTTTTACGTATTATGAGGGAAAATGGGTTAATATTGACCCAGGTAAAAGCTATTAGCTTAGTTTGGTGCGAGCAAGGTAGACTCGATGCTTGTGGATGGATTTAAATATGATTATGGGCTCCGTATGAGCCAGACATGTTCATTTCAGTAGAGCGCTTTTCATGGAAATGTATTAGAACAGCGGGTGTTGTTCCGTCTTCGTCAAATTCATGCGATATTGTGATTTGTGTCGTGTGAGTTGTGAAACGGCTTGCTAATTTCCTATGTGTTGAGGTCCCGCGTAGTGGGGGATGTTACGTGAGAAGGATAGCTCTTGAGATCCAGAGTGAATATATATATATATATATATATCTCACCTCAGTTGTGCTTAAGTTTTGTAGCCTACGTCTTTATTAGTCTCCCCAGGATGGTAGTATGCACTTAGCATGCTTATGATCGATATTCAGTAATTTGTAATAGTGAGCAAACCGGCTCCGTATATATATCTTCTTATGTAAATTTTATGTGTGGATCGGGTGGCACGTCGCCACGGGTATGTTATTCGGATCGGGTTGCATGCCGTAACAGTGTGATTATGAGTAAGGTTCCTATATTTATTCTTTCTTATGTTCTACTTTCTACTTTCTGAGAAAAGTTCATATTAGTTGCGTGAGTTGAATAGTCCCTTCCTGAGTCGTTTCTTATTATCATGTTCGAGTTATGGCCTATTGGCGC